>CAIGRP010086980.1:0-34250 GCA_903798385.1 Fraxinus cuspidata | reverse complement strand
TCAGAAATTCTTCAACCAAATAAAAAAGAAATATTTTTTCATTTTCTTTTTGACACATCATCTGTATGTAACCATTATATAACTGCTAATGTACAAATAGCATTATTCAAATTTCTATTACATATCCATTGCAACTAGTATATGGATTTTTTTTACTTGTGCTGTACGAGATGAAAATCCCAAAGACGGAAGATATTGCTAATTAAAATGCCATCCAAAGAGAAGTTTTCAAAACACCCACAACTTCATTAAAAATAATTTCTTTCGCTGCTGCAATTGGTCTCAACAATTTCCAGATAGTCGAATCATTAATAACCACAAAGCAAATAAACAACGCAACAATGTCTCAGCAGAGTACAATGCCATTTAGTCAAAATAAAATTCACTTTTACTTTGCCCATTTGACATCATTGAATTTTTCTAGGTATACAAACTATGAAGCCACTGATGAATGCCATACATAGACTGGATACTTCCAACCTCATTTAAGAATAAGCTAATGAATGAATGATACATTACATTGGCAAATGACAAATGGATATCATAAAGTTTATCAATTCAGAAACTGAGAAATAATTTATACCAAAAAGGGGTAGGAAAATCATATCCATCCTTATTGTTGGCTAGTTAATTTACAAGTTAATTCCTCAAATGAAGCATAAAAATGCCAATATAATTCTTCTCCCACTGACTCTTTAAATATAGAGAAAACTAACCCATTAATACATAAAATGCTCCAATGATTCTTGTAACAACTTAAATAACAAATAATGAAAAATCTTACATTTATGAAATAAACATACTGATAAAATTATACTTCCTAAGCATTAAAAATAAAGTTGTAACATGTGTGTTCTAGAGATTTAATAGTTTTTTTTTTTTTTTTTTAGAAAAAAGAAAAGAAAAGAATAAAATGCCCCAACAACAAATTTTACAATCAATTGAGCTACATTTTGTACCAAAACACAACGATAGCAATATCTGATCTTTTCTGCTTTTAGTAGAATTTTCATTTTTATTTTATAAAAAAATGTAGAAATGAATCTTTCCCATGTGTGTAAAAATAAAAAATAAAAAAACTGTTTCGAATAATGCTACCATTTATTTTCATTTCACTGGAAGAGAAGTATCCTAAACCCAAGATTCTTTGTTTCTTCATTTTTTTAATTTGGTTTTTGTCTCCTTATTGGTTCATTGGACGATGAACTGAACACTACTTATGTTTTGGGTAATGCTACCATTTATTTTCATTTCATTGGAAGAGAAGTATCCTAAACCCAAGATTCTTTGTTTCTTCATTTCTTTTAGTTGGTTTTCATCCCCTTGTTGGTTCATTGGATGACGATCTGAACTCTACTTATGCTTATTCATAGCTTTAGTTCAAGAACTCGGGCATGGATTTTTTGTGGAGCTCAAACAGTCTAAGGTTAGCTAAGAGTGTCAACTCATAAGGTCCCAGCTCGTGGCACTAGAAGCCGAGCTAGAGAGACTAAAAGCCACCCAATAAGGCAATTGAGGTTGAACTAAAGACCTCTGCCCGTCGCAGAGTAAAGACATGGAGAGTATCCCAGATCAAGAACAAGAAGGAAAACAGCTCACACCAAGCTCGGCAAAGCTAACACAACCCATGAAGATGTCAATATCAGCAACCGTGTATGTCCTAATTGTCAGGAGATGCAATTAGTCTACCTAACCTATTAGTTTGACCCCCCTGGGAACTGGGAAATTTGGAACAAGAAGAAGAAGACAACTCTCAAGCTCACTGTTATTCCACCACTGTGTAATCGGGCACTGCAGCTACCTCCAGTGGC
The DNA here is from genome assembly GCA_903798385.1 of Fraxinus cuspidata. NCBI lineage: Eukaryota > Viridiplantae > Streptophyta > Magnoliopsida > Lamiales > Oleaceae > Fraxinus > Fraxinus cuspidata. Next base: position 32,439 of record CAIGRP010086980.1, on the reverse strand, counting down.
CGAGCTCACTAAACCAAGGTCCTAATTGGTTGCAGATTACACTCGTTAAAATCCAATATCGACAAGTACCATAAGCACCTCAAGAATCTTCTCATTGTTTCCCCAAATTCTTATGTTTGACATATAGCAGGGTATTTCTTTTCTCTAAAGTTTATAGTTGAGACAAGCTCTTCACAAATTTGATAATCAGCTACGTGATTCTTTACAGTTATGGACTTCCTGATAACATTTACATTGATTCAACTAGATAATCAATTGGTAATTTGAACGGTACAAGGAAAAAATATGTGCAACTCATCCTTATTCTAATAATTTGAATGGTAGAAATAACAAAAGGCATAATGTGCAAGACTAGAACATAGCAAAACATGTTCATGTAAACCCCAAGATACACAAGGAAAAAGCAAAGTTGATAGCACCTGTGCAATTAAACACGAATATTACAATCAAAGAACAATAAGTAGCCATATGTTTGAAAAACAACATGCATATCCTCCTTTGACCAAGAATTCAAATGAAAACAACCACCTATGCTGAAGTGTGCAAGTTCAGTCATTTACAGACAATACGCAGATAATTCTGTTTCTTCTTCATCTTCCCTTTCTTCCTTCTACATCATACTAATCGACCCAAAATCAAAATCAACCCTCGAGTATACTTTTATATCAAAACCTTGTTCCTGTAACACGAAATCAATCATCCATTTAAAATATCACAAATTCAAACATCATAGCTCGATAATAATTAACATAACAATCGAGTACACAAATGCTCATATTCAAAAATATTTCATATGTATACTTAATGGCATAAATCTAAAAAATTACATAAGCTCGACAGGATTTCCCATAAAAAAAAAAAAAAAATTCAATATTGGACATAAAATAGATAACCTGGGCTTTTTGCTAATATTCAAAAAAGTAATTTTGATTTTTTTTTCTTATTTAACAATATGAGAAAGGCACACCTACGTCTGTTTGGAATATGAAGAAGAGGAAGGAACTCTTTTGTTGCGAAACATCATATAACCCACAGGCACCACCACTCCCAACATCATTATGGTTGCTCCGATCAAGTATCTGAGTAGGCTCGGTGGCTCCACCTCCACCAATACTGTTCTCCTCAACTGCATCACAACCCAATTAAAAGACCCATTTCAATTTAACCCTAAGTTATGAATAAACTTGTGCAAATACGAATTCATTCTGGCACAAGAAGACCCATTTCAATTGAACACTAAATTATGAATAAACTGACGCTAATACATATTCATTCTTGCGCAAGAAGGTCCATTTCGATTGTACACTGAATTGTGTATAAACTTTGCTCAAATGAGAAAATTTATTATTGTAAATTGTGGATGTGATCTGGATCCAGAGAGACGGAGGAACTTACCGGCATGATTCTTATATTTATTTATGGAGTGAGAATCAATTCGAATCGATTTCAGTTGGATCTGTAGCAGAGGAAAGGGGTTAAATGAGATTTGTGAAGTACCAACGACCGATCAGGTATTAGTCGCGTTAATTACTTGGATGATTCTTGAAGTTTGTTAAGGTGTTGAAGGAAAGTATTTGGGTGAATTTCGTCCCATTACTACTTCCCAGCATGTGTGATTTGAGTCAACTCCTCATTTTCATTCATATTTTTCTATTATTTTTAACGACACATTTTTCAATAAAATAATATTTTTCGTTACACCAATAATTTTTCCACATTCTTCAATCACGTATTTACCATCACATAACAAAAAAATGCATTCTTTCTAATTTAATGTACATCAAACACACTCATAATTCAACTTAAAAATGTATTACAATAATCACTAAATTATGCATCGTGTTACATATTCATCACTCAAGTGAAAAAATCTATTAGATTCAATAAACGGCGTCGCAATGAGTGATGAATAGGTAACACGGTGCATATTTTAGTGACTATTGAGATGCATTTTTAAGTTCAGTATTAACTAGTAGCATTAGACGAAGTTCAGTGATCATCAAAATATATTTTTAATTACAGTTATTAAATAATAACACTTGATATAATTCTGTAACTATTGATATAAATTTATAAATTCAATTATTAAGTCCATTAAATAGACATATATGAAAGAAAAAATGAAAGAAAAAAGAGGAAACGGAAAATTAGAGATCTATAAATCAAATAAAAATAAAACTTTTGCAGATGTCCATTCTGAAATAAAAGAATGACATTAGTCTTCAATTGAAAGTTTTGCTATCTAAATGGAAGATATAAGATGTTAATTTGGCTCTGATTTGTGGAGTCATTAAATCATCGATCAGCATCGACAACTATCCATAAGTATATTTGATTTCTAGATTACTTCTATCAGTTTATCGTATCTCGAACTTTGCATAAAAAGATTGAAAGAGAAAAATAATAGGAACACTAAAAGAAATTGACAAAAAAATTATCTAAAACTACAAAAATGTTCGAATTAGTATCAAGGTAACTGAGGTCGATTTGATTTTACACATTTTTTTCCTTTAATTTTTCTTTTAGTTTCTTCTTTTACAAAGTTCGATCAGAGGGAAAAAGAAATTATTACTACTTCACAGCTGAACTTAAAAATGTATCTCAATGGTCACCGAATTATGCATTATATTACTCAAGTCGACTTCATTTGTAGAACCTAACAAATTTTCCCATTCAAGTGATGAATGGATAACATTGTGCATGGTTCAGTGATTATTGAAACACATTTTTAAGTTCAGTTATGAAGTAATAACACTTATGAAGTTCAATAACTATTCAAGTAATGAACCCGGTATTAGTCGCTACTAATACTTTGCTCCCAAAAAACAATAAATAATTATTTATTTACTGTTGTTGAGAATTTAGGCGACAATTTGTAGTTTTATTTTTTAAGAGTAACTATATTTTCACTCTTAATATCAATTAGGTAATTATACTTTAATTTTGTATAGATTTATAATGACTTGATGCCGTGGCACAAAAAAGGGATTATGAGATAACATTTTGGTAAGTTCATCAAGTCCACTATTTTTAAAACAAAAGTGATTGACTGATGGATGAGATCAGGGTCGGAGCCAGAAAATTTGTTTAGCGTGGGCACAATTTAATCGATGCCGAACTTTGAGTTTTTTTGCCATGGATTTAACGATGATAAAATATAAAATAATACAACCACAATACTAAAAATGACATAATTCATAAAATACACATTTTCACATAGATGTGAAACCACTTTCTCACGACTAAATAAAGAAATTTGTGATGATCTTTTTCAACAGTAACGACAAATCATGCTGGAGTCAAAAAGGCCTTTTTTACTCCCCATTAATGATAACTAAAAACAGCAATATGCAACACAATTGCGAATCTTGCTAAATCACTTATCGTCTAACCCAAATTTTCCCAATACAGCATAAAGGAATTCTCACAATCACATGCCTTACCCATCTCAAGCTTTACAGCCACATTTCCACGGGCCTTTTCATCTATAAGAACCAAATATCTCGAGCCAAAAGAGCATTATCACTATTCAATCTGCCCATCACAAACCCACTCAGACTTGATGAGATCATTCTTGGTAATAAAATTTCAGCCTATTCTTTTGGATCTTTGTAACAATTTTATTAAATAGATAACAAAGAATAGTATGATCGAATTCACCTCAGCTCTGAGCATTTTCTTTCTTTGGAATCATTCCTGTTAAAGTTGTAGTAATTTCTTGATCAATCCTTTTCCCTGAAAAATTCCAAAACAACATTAGATCATTAGAAATAGCATTATAAAATTTTTGATAAAATAAAGTGGTACATCCATTCGGGCCAGTCACGCTGTTTTTATCAATACATAAGGAAGCCTCTTTTATCTCCTCTAAAGAAGGCATTTGGGTCATCATCACATTCTCCTTAGTTCTGCCTGCAAATGAATTTCATAAGTATCGCAAAATTGATACATGACTTTAAATCAAACACAAGACCAATAAAAGATTAATTCGTGACTCATCTTGATTTTAGGTTCAAATCATAAAAAGAAAAGAGAAACGAAAGGGCTTTTGGTTTCACCTTCTTCTGCCGACTGTTGAATCGTTTATCAATGATCAAATCGACTTCTTCTTCTTTATGGCTTCACTGATTTTCGGTTCAGTGGTAAGTGATTCACACCTTCTTTTTCCAAAAAGGAATCGATGCTGCACTGCTGCTAATGGTGTCGATGGAAGGAAGGCGGCACCGGTGGGCTCAGAGAGACGAGAGTGAGAGGCTAATGAATGGTTGTGCACTGCCTTTGTTCGTTCGTCTTGCTCTCGTCACATATCTACAAATTAATGGCAGAATGGGTGTTGGTGAAAGATTGGGCTGGGTAGTGGTCTTGGGCTGTTTATGTTAGGGTAATGTGTATTGGTAATGGTTTTGAGCTTCACTTGGACTGGAAGTTGGCTTATTCATAAAAAAAATTTGGGCTATGGGGTTGGATCCAGAAGTTCAGTGTGGGCCTGTGCCCACCCTAAACCTCATTGGGCTCCGTTTCTGGATGAGATGATATTTTAGTAGGTTAAGAGACAATCCATTTGTATTATTCGAAAGTTTAATAGCAAAGATTTGGGAAATCGTAGCAACCTAAACGATTTTAAAGTTAAATGATATTATGAAAACCTTTAAGAAGGTTAGGTGACAAGTATAATATTTGACCTGAAACTATCCATATCACCATTAAAGCATCACCTCCTTTTTCTTCTTTTTTTGTATATATCTAAATTTTGAGGTTAAATCTTACTTTTCAACGTGAGCTGATTTTCAAAAAGTTTAGTTGGAGATAAGTTTTCACAAGGATTACATGATCATTTAACGAAAACTAGGATGGTTTCAGTTATGGAGGATTTATTGTGTGACTATAGTAATGGATTTATGATCGACTTGTTTAAAAGTTGAGGACCAATTTACTATTGAAACAATATGTTGGTACCAATTGTGCAAATTTTCCCAAGTTAGTCCACATTACTCTAGTCTCGTTAGTATAACTTTGAGTATTTAGCTTTCATCTATAAGATGTTGGGAAATTGGCTCAAGTAATCCTAGATCTTTGCTCATCTTGCCTTTTGGTCTGAGCATTCAAATATTCTTGCAGAGGTTTCAAAAATTTTCATTATTGGCATTATTGATCCTTTTGGATAGATTTAGACTATAAGAACCGTTAGTTTTGTGCATGGGATGCACTTCTTCTCAAAGGAGATATTGGATTTCACCCCTCCAATGTTTGATTTGTCCTTCTTATTTTTCTGATTCACCAAAATTAAGTAAATTCAATTCTATAATTTTCATGTAGTTCGAAATTTCAGAATTTAATGATTTGTTGTCTAGAACTTCAAACAAAACCCAATTAAAATAGCAATTACAATTGCAACTACACTCTACGTGATGGTAGTGGTGACAAAGGTTGGGACGATGGTTAGGTCGCCGTCGTTGGTTTTCGGCAGGATTAATCCAATAGTTTTAAGGTGGGTGTGTCGATGATGGATTTGGGTGGAGGAGCTAGCTTGTGAGAGTAGATGGAGTTTTTTCTTTTTAATTTGATTTATTCTATTTTGATTTGATAAAAATTGGCTCTAAAAATAAAAAGCAACTCTATAAATCCATTCAAAATGGTCATTTGTGTCAAGAATGTAAGAATTAGGACCATTTGCATCAAGATGTAAAGGTTAGGATAAAAAACAAAAGATGGGCAAAGTTTGGAACGTTTCTGCCAAATTTCGCTGAGTTCTTCTGATTAGATAGAAAAAAGTAACGTCGTGTTACATATACGTAGATTGATATACAAACGCATATGATTGGATCAAAATTTATTCAATCGAATAAAAAAAATATGACTTCCCATTTTTTGACACCTCATCAATCCGTAAAATATTATGTAATTCCTTATTTATAAGTAGCATTATTCAAAAAGTAATTCATTGAAAAAATATTTAAAAAGTTTCTAAATACCAATTTTCCTCTCCCCATTCAAAAAGAGAATAGAAAAAAAAGACAAATTCAATTAAATTTATTGCTTAGCCTCCGTTCGATGAACATTAGAATGAATTTTTTTCTTCTTCTATTTTTTTTTTTTTTGGAAAATAATTTAAAAAATAAATAAATAAATAAATAATAATAATAATAATAATACTGTATGAAAAACATTAAAATGAGTTTTTTTTTTTTTTTGGAAAAATAAGTTTTAGAATAGTGATTTTTTGAAGGATGCGTGATTAAAAATAAAAAAAAACTTTTTATGTTTTCTTGCGAGATATTTTATTATAAAAATGTATAGTAAAAAATGAGTTTCGGAGAAAAATAGTTTTTGGGAAAGGATAGCTGGATAGGCAAACAGGGCTTAACTATGTGCAACATCTTGGGAAAGAAGTGGGCCCTCGACTCAATCGGGTTGAATTGACAAATATGATGCACGTAGATATACTTATTTCATCTCTTGGCTTGTCTTCTTCTGTCTTCACAAACGCGCAAAACCTGTCTAGATACATTGCAGAAACTAAACTACTGAAAATAAGACAGATTACATTATTTGGATAGTGGCATATTCATAGTCCAAAAGATGCCATTTTAATCTGATGTTTCTTCTTATTGAATTTCCAACTTTGCTTCATCATCATCATCATCATTATCATCATCACTGGCTATACAGTTAAAGCTCTTCTCTTCTCTACTCTGATCAATCTAATGGCAGATATTGTCAAGTATGGAATAATCGGTGTTGGGATGATGGGAAGAGAGCATGTCATCAATCTGTATCATATGAGGTCTGAAGGTGTAGCTGTGGTCGCCATAGCTGATCCCCATTTGCCTTCCCAAGAACAAGCCAAGAATCTTGCACAATCATTCAATTGGCCATTTAAGGTACAAAACAAAGTTAAAAAATATGAGAGCTAAAATTAGTTCAGTTTATGGTATAGAAATATGAATAAACCTAGATGTACATTCTTGTTGACGTTAAGGATGACATTCTTTTCTCTGTGTCAAAATCTGGCAAGTGAAAGGATGTTGTAAAAATTAATGACTATGATGGATGACATGTCTAACTTAATATAATGTTAATGTACGTGTAGCATGTTTCAAGAAATATTTACATGTTTGGAAAATTTTTGAAGGTTTTTTCAGGGCACAAGCAGATGCTGGATAGTGGGCTTTGTGATGTATTGGTTGTTTCGAGTCCAAACATGACTCACTTCGAAATTTTAATGGATATCATCTGCCACCCAAAGTCTCATCATGTTTTGGTGGAAAAACCTCTGTGTACAACAGTTGCAGATTGCAGAAAGGTTAACATTTTGTACAAAATATTGTCTTTTCTTGAAATGGAAAAAACTATGAATCGAAAGATCTTGATCAGAAGAAATATTGCTTTATCAGTTAAGAAGTCTGCAACAATTGTTTGTTATAATAATTTAATAGCTCTTTAATTCTGCTTATTCTGACAGATTGTAAGTGAAAACGTTGATTAATTATCTAGAAATAGTAATATGATTGTTCTGAGTATTTCATCCCAAATATTAAGACGTCGAGTTATATTATTATTAAAAAAAACACAACCTTAAGAAAATTCCTTATAATGGTAATTTGTGTTCTACAATTTCCTGTCAATCTATAGTATCGTAAGTAAATGCAAACTCAACGGATGTACAGATCTTAGTATCTTACTTAGTCCTTGTTTGTTTCCCATTCTTGTAAAAAAATTTTTTTTCTACATACTCATTTTCAATTTCACATTTACACAATAAAATATTATTTACGTAAATTCAAGTTTTTCCTTATTTTTTAACCACGGATTCTTCAAAAATTCACTATTCAAAACAATATTTTTCAGAAAATGGCCACCAAGCATGGGCTTAATGTATGGTAAATATGCCAATACTTAGAACAAAGAGCTTCACTTATCATGTAATAGTTTTAACTTAACTCCTTACTGTTACACAGCATAGGTTCTTATGCTTATGCTTGTAGGTTTTAGTACCTGATTGTGGGGCAACCTCGAATTTTGATTACAGGTCGTAGAAGCTGCTAAAAGGAGGCCTGATATACTATTACAAGTTGGGCTAGAGTATAGATATATGCCACCTGTTGCTAAACTGATAGATATAGTGAAGGGTGGAACTTTAGGACAAATCAAGATGGTGGCTATCCGGGAACATCGGTTCCCATTTTTAGTTAAGGTAGGTTAAACCACAATTCCCAGCAGTCTGTGCAGTGAATGTTGTTCTGAATTGTAAGTTTTTTATAGGTCAACAATTGGAACCGGTTCAACTGTAACACTGGGGGTACCCTGGTAGAGAAATGCTGCCACTTCTTTGATCTCATGAGGCTGTTTGCAGGTACAAATCCTGTCCGCGTAATGGCTTCTGGAGCCATTGATGTGAATCATAAAGATGAAACTTATGATGGGAAGGTAAACTTCTTTTTCTCTTGGAAATCATTTGCTTTCTGATATAAGCATTTCAGCATTTCTTGAAGGATAAATTTGGTATAGATTTTTGCGTAAAAGAGGAAAAAAATAAAAATCTATTGAATAACTGTCAATCTGATGAATTTGAACATTCGCTTTTAGAGAAGCCATATGGTTGATTCAGCCAATTATTTTCTTGCTATCCTCAAATTATCTCAGTCTTTAACCTGTATATTTCTACCCCAAGTTGCATTTTTATGTCAAAAGACATTACCGCGCGGACAATTGAGCAGGAAATGCGGGTGGCTTCTTGAACTGCCTCTAAAGAAATAAACTAGCTTGAGTTTAGACCACCAGCAAGACATGTAATAGGGCATCCATATAGGCTCTGATTTAGGTGTTTTTCGTTTTTTTTTTCTTCTATTGCTGATACTGTAATTTATTGTGCAATCATATCCAGGGATATGTCTGGTCCATATTGAACTGAATATAAAGATCTCTAAAGATAAAATTATTGCAGTTTGAGTATATATAATCATTAATCACATATGGATGTCCTACTTCTACTATCTTAGTTAATTCATGAGTACTGCATCTGATAAATCTATATCATTCTGAATGAACCAATTATGTAGCTGGGAAATTCTAACGAGGGATGATACTTAATAACCTTTGTTCTTCCATATGGCTTTTGTTTCCAGGCTAGCATATAAGAAGATTCTTTTCCTGTTATCTTGTTTTCGAATCTTAATACTCCTGTTTTTCAGGTGCCTGATATAATTGATAATGCTTATGTAATTGTGGAATTCAAAAATGGTTCCCGGGGCATCCTTGACCTCTGTATGTTTGCTGAAGGGAGTAAAAATGAACAAGAAATATCTGTTGTTGGTGACTTTGGGAAGGTAAAATTTTCCTCCGTGTTAACACCTCGCTTCTTGGCTGAACCACTCAGTTGTGGTATGCTTGGTATTGTTCGACCTAAAAGGAAAGAAAGAAAGAAACTTAAAATCTTGTTTGTTGTAGTATTGAGTCCTTTTCAATACTGCATATCAAACCTGCATATGGCACGTTTGTTATTCGAGATTGAACAGTCCAATAAAGGTTTAAATAAAATAAGAATTAAAACCTTGTTTATGCACTGTTCTCTCCTATCTAAAATTGCATACCAAACATGCACTTATGCTTATGTTTGTGTGACAATATTTGCATTGGGCTACAAGCTGTTGCAGCGGCAGCTTTAATCATGGCTACGCTAGCAAATTGGTGCTGGAAATGCTCTTTTGCTTTAGGATGCTTATTTTCTATTTAGCCTCAAAACATTTACTTATAATTATTGCTCACAGGGTGAGGCATTTGTTCCTGAGAGTATTGTTCGTTGGGGTACTCGAGTTGAAGGAAGGGATGGTGTTAGAACTTTAAAAGCTGAGGATGATCGAATAAAGTAAGTGCTTCTTACTTTTGTACGTTAACCACGCAACACGTTTTGGTCTAATCCTGTCTAAAATCTTGCTATCATATGATGTATCTTGCACCTTGTGCTTATCAGATACGAGGGACTACATCACGGTTCTAGCTATTTAGAACATCTTCAGTTTTTGTCCACAATAAGAGCAAAGGGGACAAAAGCTCCTGCTGTAGATTTGCACGACGGATTGGTTTCTGTAGCAATTGGAGTTGCAGCACAGCTCTCGATTGAGAAGGGCAGAGTGGTAACCATTGAGGAGGTAATGCGTGAATAATGTCAGCTGAGGCTTCACTTAATCAAGCTACGTGCTTGCTTATACTTTTCAATAACAGCAGACAACGTCATGAAATTTCAGTCCTCTGCAGTAATTGAACCTTCTAGAGAAACACATGAATCTTGACTAAGTTTTATAAGATGTATTCTCTTGAATTTAGAAACTCTGGTAAAGTAATAGCCTGGACATAGGATGTGAATCCAGTTGCTCCAATACTGTCAAAAATTCTCTTGATTTCTTACTTCCGTCTACTGGTAGTCTTGTTACAATGTTACAGGGGGTGAAGACATCGAAAATTTTCTTGATGAATGTTTCTTAAGCAACCTTACGGATCAATTTCTTAACAACCTGCCGATTGATATACTAAAGAAGATTATGCTGATCTCCCAAACTCTTAATGCTTAACTTTGTTTAAACAGCAGACTATACAACTTCCGAAACAAATTAGTGCATGTTTGATAAATGGTCTTAGATTGTGCTGATAATCAACAAAATTTTAACTTCTTTTTCTATCTTGATCTGTCATTACTGTTGAATCCACCATAGTGCGACCTGGTAGACTGTATTGTACATGTTGAACCGTCTTACCTAAAAGCTTAATCTGTTTATAGCGAGACAAATTTTATCATTTAGATTTAGTCTTATAGAAGTGAAGTATGTAAATGTGGTACATGTTTATTACTGACCTTAATTGCTTTCGGAAGAAGAAAGAGCATGCCTTAGGCCGATTTCTAGATGTTGCCTCATTCCTCCACAGAATCCAGTATTTCTAGATTGCCCAATAGCAGAAGCCATTCTACCAACACTCAAAAAGCTCTTTACCTTTTATTTCGCACAGCATTTTCATCTCGAATAGTCAGGTCATCGATAGATTCAGGGCAAGCCAGCAGAAACTCAGCCAACAGATTAATGTCATCTGTCTCTACTACATAATGCAATGGAGTAAATAAGTAATCCTTCCTTCCCTTGAATGTGTATCACCGTTCGAGTCTTCTTACAATGTTAACAGATCCATTGTGCAAGGTCAAGTCGAGCACTAAATCCCTCTGAATCCAGCTTCCTGGCTAATGAGGGCTTTAAGCTCATGATTTCTATGGCTAAGTTGGTTAAGCCTCCTGATGCAGCAATTTGTATAGAGATATCAACAAACTCTACCCATTTCGATGGATTTCAAAAGGTATGGATCCAACTGGAGAAATTCATATAAAGAGTCGATATTACCAATTCCGGCAGCCTCCATAATCCTCTCCATAGGCATCTGCTCCATTTCTTGAAAAATATTTGAACTTATTGGGAATATTTCTTTTATATTTTCTTGATATACACAGAGATATAATGCAATTTTTGGCAGTGGTTCAGATCAATCCGTGAAGCTTTTATGTTTGGCTAATTTTATCTTTTGACACCATATGATTGAAAATGAAAGGCTATAATTTTATTCCTTTTTGTCCAATGATTATACAGTGACGTCATTATCAGGAAAAAAACAATTTCAACTGTAAATTGGATAATGATTAGCTGAATCTATAGAAAATATTAAGCCCATAATCTAAAAATTTCATAAGAAATAATCAATAAGATTAAGAAAATGTTGTTAAATAGAAACGTCGACAGCAAGTAATGGAAAATTAAATAACTTCATAAACATAACTTCCTTGTTTTGACTTGAATTTATATTATTTGAAGGTAGAAACAAACTAGCTGGTTGTAATGTTCAATGAAATATAGTCTTCAGTTTCTTAACTTTCCAGAAACATAAAACAATATTCAGGAGCTGAATCAGCTAAGCATAATAAGAGGTGGCTCAAGTGATGTAGTCGTCTAGGACTCATTTGACACTACTTTTGAAAAGTCAAAAGGAGTTTCTAAAATCCAAAAGCTGCTTTTGGATCGTTTTGGTTAAATTTATGAAAATACTTCATCTAACTAGCAGATTTTTTAAGAAAATTGGTTCAATGTGAATTGTTTTAAAAGCACTTTTGGAACAGAAAGTGTTTTTAAAAATTAGTTTCCATACAAAATTAAGATATCTTCCTCCAAAAATCCTTCCACCAAAAGCAAAAGCAAAGCCAAACGGGCCCTAAGCCTTGATAAGGCCCCTAAATTGTTTGAGCTACCTCTATAATGGAAGGATTCACTGTTGGAGGAAGTCGCACAAGCAGGAGATGTCCATGGTTTGTACTCAATCCCTGGACAGAACCTGAACCTAGAAGTCATTGAATTGTACCATTTGTCGATACACCTTTACATATAGCCTGCCTCTGCTGGCACACTCTGCAGTCAAAATCATGAGCTTAAAGCCTTCGTTTAGCAAAAAGCTAAACCTGGATAGTTTAAGTCCCTTGCACCTAGCTTCGCACATCAATCGTGTTGAGACTGCAAAAGGGCTTGTAAAACATGATCCTACACTGATTCGTGTTTAGGGAAGGGAACGGATTATTCCTCTGCATTAAGCAGCAGAAACAAACCATGTGGAATTCGCAGTGCATGTTTCTGTGAGAAACAGAAAGTGCCTAAGCTTTTGGTGTGCTGTTGGGTTGGATTCAGACAAACAACAAAGAAATGCTGAACTGGAAGAATGAAAGGCAACACAGTGCTGCATCTACAAATTAACCGCAGGTCATTTTCATCCCTTTGATTAATACCAATATAGAAATAAAGCAAAAAAAAAAACTTTGAAGGGGCGTAAGACCTGACCTCCAATCACAAAAAAANTGCAAAATAAGTGTAAAGATCTCCTTCAAAAATATATATCTCTTTTAAAATTGATATAAGTAAATTAAGCAAAAAAAAAAAAAAAACTTTGAAGGGGCGTAAGACCTGACCTCCAATCACAAAAAAAAAACACACACACACACACATGCACACATCCACCAAGAATCCAGGACGCAGCCAGAACTATAAATATTCAATATCAGCTACATAACAAACCCAAATACAATAATTCATAGAAATACATTATTCCTAACATCACATGAAATTTATTGCCTTGTACATCCAGAAGATGAATGGAGATCCTGACCAGTCTACAAACATAGCCACCAAGAAAAAAACCTGCAGGAAAACATTAAATGAGTATGACGACTTAGAGGCATAATTTATGACAACAATATACAGCTATTATTGTCAAATAGATTGGTTTTAACTAAACCACCAATAATTTCTCCTGTTTCAGACAAAAAATGTGGGACCTTAAGAGTTCAAATCGAAACATATTCTCTTTTCCATCTTTGGGTTTCAACATTGAAACTTTAAATGGAGTAATCAGAAAGTCATTGTTTCAGGAGCAAAAATCTCAGTTTCTGCTGAAATATAAACATGGACATCTATCAAGTCACATAGAAAGTTTCCCATATATATATATATATATATATAACTGTATAGATAACCAATTCAAGTGTTCAAAACTATTCACAAAATATAGCATGTAATTTTGGTTGGAGAAAAAAGCTGTCCATGAGCTTCTATTATTTGGCAATAACCAAGCAAACTGTAATAGGTAGTGGCTGCAAAACTTTTGTCACAATTTTGCTTTGAGTTGAGCCATTGAATGAGAGGTTGTTATGTAAAAATTTGGTGATCATAGTGATAAAATGTTAAACACCAAAAAAAAAAAATTAAAAAAATGATTACCCCCTGCTTCAGGCTGTGAAGGAAAAGCTGAAGTGTAAATTAGCAGCTAATACATGGCAATACCCATGTGTTTGAGATAAAATTACAGGAAAAATCAAAATTATGTTAGTTTTTTCCATTCAAGCATAACAGAGGAGTAGTTTGCATTTTGGTAATGGTGATTACTACAACAAAATAATAAAAAATGTAGTGGCAATAGAATCGTAGAAACACAAATGTAATAAGACTATTTGAAGTAGCTAAAAAATTGATATCGGACGCACAAGTTCTTTGAATTTTATCTTATGATTTTACTTTTGGGGAAAAAAAAAAAAACAACGATTTGGGATGATATTTATTCTGACTTGTATTTGGTTGAGCATGTGGACCAGCTTCATTTTCAATATTAACTTTTATGGAAAATTACAAATATTGCTATCTTAATTCCAAGCATTATACGAGGATCCACATTAAGGACATATTTAATCCCCATTCTTTTACCAAAATGCATTTTGAAATAATGATTTGATGAAGAATGTGTAGTTAAAAAATAAGGAAAATTTTTGAATTTGCGTGTAATATTATTTTATTAAAGAATGTGTGGTTGAAAAGAAGAGAGAGAGAAAAATGTATTTTAAAATTAATGGGGATCAAACATGCTCTAAATTTTATAAATTGTGTTTCACTTTGCAATTCAAATTCTTAATGTTCTATGTTTTAGATTAAAATAATTATGATGATGTATGAAGCAACTAGAATCTAAGGCAACTCAATCATGAAATCCACACTCAAATAATTTGATTCTAGGATGGGTAATATTTAAGTTATTATAAGCCTTGACACTTAAGTCATTTGCAATACTACAACATACAAAAAGAACTGTCGATTTTTCAAATAAGGATTTATATTAGACTCAAGAAACGATAACAAAATATACTATAGTTAGGTCAGATGCAGGTTTTGGATTGACCAAATGTATCTGTGACCAATCCATTGATACACACAGCACAATTAGTGATTGGGTCTAAATGGATGTGTGACTTTTCACCCATCATCTACTTATTCCCATCCACGCAAATTGGCACTATTTCTTTACCACTTTTCGTTCTTTCTTCCTGATTGTTTAATGAGAATATGTTTTGATTTCTGTTGCTTGCAGTACGTTACTAACTACTACCCCAAATATTCAATAAAAATAAATCAGATGCCATATTATCATTACAATGTCATGTCAGTATCAGTTAAAATAAAAGAAGCAATGAGTCTTGTATTAATCAAAGTACGGGCATCTTTGGGCAGTAATTTACTTCCCATTAGCCACTAGTAGAGAAACAGGCTTTTCCATATCACAAATATAACCGCATATTAACTTCAGATTAAGTAGAGAAGCAATTGTAATCTTGAATTAATTAAATTATGCATTTTTTTCAGGGAGTGGCCCACTTCCCATACCTACTTGTAGTGAAACAAACTTTTCCATATTCTTAAGGGCGTGTTAGTATCTGTTGAAGTAGAGAAGCAATACTTCAAATTCAGACAAGCAGAAGATTCGAAATAAAACATAGCATGGACAAGATGCAAATTCCTTATACTCCACAACTGATATTATGCGCTTTTTATGTTTCTTGTTTTCCTTAACTTTTTGAAGAAAGCATATAAAGCTAATTCGTAAAAGCTTCTAACGCCCCAAACAATGTGCACAAAAGGGGTAACACACAAATCTTCTAGCATCAAATGATCAAATAAGCACATAGCAGCCAGTGCTTATGGAGAAAAAATAGAGCATGACTGATCGGCAACACATAGGTTTCTACCAAATATGCTAATCACAAACAAATAGCACAAAGGTATTTACCCTGGAAAATCTAGCCATGAGTTTTAGCGTGAAGGAATCATCCCGGTCTTTCTTGCGTAGGCGAAAATCCCACCAGCCTCAATCACAGGCCCGGCATCCCCAATTGGCTTCAACTTATACTCCTTGCCACTGGTATGATTAATCAATTTGCTGTCACTTTCTCCGAGCTCAATGGTCACAACGTCCCCAGTCTTACACTCCTCGCACAGCCTTCCCTCTGACTCCATTGGATAAACTTCCCCAGTGGCCACGGAATTCCTAAAGAAAATCCGAGCATACGACTCAGCCACAACAGCAGCCACCCCAGAGGCGCCTAGGGCTACAGGGGCGTGCTCACGTGAGGAGCCACAGCCGAAATTGTCTCCACCAATTACAATGGAGTATTTGGATTTCGTTTCGCCCGGATCAATGAAGCGGGTTTCATACGAAGATGGAAGACCAATGAGGGCGTAAGAACCAAGCTTCTCATACTCATCGGGATTGGACGGGACGAGAGTAAGGTACTCGGCGGGGATGATTTGGTCAGTGTCGATGTTGTCGCCCACGACGTAGCAGAGGCCGTGGAATGTAGTGACGGTGGAAACTTCAGCAGGGGTGGTTGTAGTGGAACGGAGAGGGACGACGATGCGGTGGTGGGATTGAGGAGTGACTTGCGATTTCAAGGATTTGAAGTAGTAGTTTGGAGAATTAGCAGCGCAAGGGAGTTTGAGGGAGGAGAAGGCGGTGAGAGATGAGGAATTGGGCCGGTGAGAGGCGAGTTTGAAAGAGTAGGGTTCTGAAACGGCGGCGGCGGCGGCCATTATTTTTGGCTACAGAGGAGTATCTCGGAAGTTTTTGTGTTTTGTTTCTGAACGTAGCTTCTTAATACTCTGATTACAGTCGAACCACTAAATTAAGCCCATATTTGGTCTCCAAAATTAAAAATCGTTTTTGAACCGTGCTACACGAACACTTCGATTGACACCTTGGATGATCGAATACATACCTCGATGGTCGGGCATTATTTTAATCACGCGGGACCCACACGCAATGTGAGAGTCGATCACTTAAGGTGTCAAATCATTTTCGGATAAAGTGACCGTACTCATCGCTTTTCTACAACTTCTTATCAACCACACGTAGATATACATGTAAATTCAAACATTTTTTTTAATTCCACATTTAAAAAAAATAAAAAATTACTATTCCAAAATATATTTTTCCCAAAATTTAATTAAAATGGGGCTCAAACGCGTGCTAAGCATATTTGCTAAAATTAAAATAGATATGTTTTTTAAAATAAGCCCATTGTTTGGGGAGTTAATCGTCCCAATGGTCACTGAATTTATGTCAGTGTTTTCGATTGTTCACTGAAATTCAAGATGTCGAGTTTTGACTACTAAATTTATTCAAACGTTGAACGTTATTTCTTGACATAACATGCTTTTCAAATTGTTAAATCATTAACAAAATGAGTTATGTGACTAACGGAATGCACATTTGGCGCACCGTTATAATGTTCACAAATTATTGCATTTTTCATTGCTCATTAATGTTCACAAATTTTTATTGCTCACAAATTAAATTTTTAAAAACGTTTTCGTTTGCTCACTAAATTTTGAAAAACGTCTTAAATTGCTCACTAGAGTTTGAGGCGATCGAATTTTGGCCACTAAATATATAAATATGTCGTCGACTTGTTGTTCGTTAAAAAATGTGTACCGTAAAGGCACGAATCACTTAAAAGTAATAACATGGACAAACGAGCTCAGTTATCGATCCTACAAGAAATGATTACTCAATTACACAATACTTAAATTTAATTTTAAAATACTTTTATAGAATTTTAAGCAATTTTTATCATTCGAAACTTCAAATTTGTTGTGTTTCATTGTTATAATTAAAATAAATTAAAATTTGAATTTTCTCACGAAATATACAATCCATTTAATTAAATTTATTGCGTGTTTTTGCAATATTCAAATTTTAATTTAATTTAATTTTAACAACGAAACACACAATAAATTTAAAATTTTCAAATGATGAAATAGTTTAAAAATTTTACAAAATATGTTAAAATTAAATTTAACTATTGTGTAATTGAGTAATCATTTCTCATGAGATCGACAACTCGTACTCGTTTGTCCAAATTATTATTTTTACATGATTCATGTGCTTGAGGTACACATTTTTTAACGAACAACAATCTGACGTCGTTTTCATTAGCTTAGTGGTCAAAATTTGACCACCTAAAACTTCACCGAGCATTCTAAAACTTTTTCAAAGTTTAGCTTGTGTTTGGAACCCATTACTTTTTTTAAAATTTTTCTCTTTCTTAATTATAACCACACATTCTCCAAATAAAATAATATTACACAAAAATCTAAAATTTTTCATTACTTTTCAACCACACATTATTCCATCAATCACTATTCCAAAATTTATTATACACCCAAAATGGGTGCCTAACACATAAGCAATCGAAGACGTTTTTCAAAATTTTTTGAACAATCGCAGACGAAACAATTTGTTAATGGTGCGACGGGACGCCACATGTACATCAGTTTGAAACAAATGTTATGTCAGTGAGTAACGTACAATGCTTGGATGAATTTAGTGGCCAAAACTCGACATTTTTAATTTCAATGAGTAGTCGAAGAGACAGACATAAGTTCAATGACGATTAGGACAATTACTTGGGCTCCATCAAAATTACATTTTAGGGAAAAAAAAACATTTTTAAATAGTAATATTTTGAATAATGTGTAGTTAAAAGTCAAATAAATATTTTGAATTCATGTGTAATAATATTTTATTGAAAAACGTGATTGAAAAAAAATGTATTTTTTGGAGAATGGCACCCAAACAAGGCTAAGTGGGTGTTTGATGGGGATTAAAATTAGATTTTAAGTAGATTGTGATAGAAGTTTTTGAAACGTGTGATTGAAAAAATGTGGACCCATAAAAATGTGATTAATATTGATTTTTTGACTTAAATTAAAATTTGATTTTAATCTGAAACAAACATGGCATAAATATCTTTCATTTTATTTAAAGATAGATGTTCGTTTAAAAATAAGTAATTTATATTAAATTCTGCCTAATAAAATTATTTTAATTATTTTTTAAAAAGATATAAATATGGGAAGAAGTTACCGTCAGCGTCGCTAATGCCAGGTCTTTCCCTCCAATTTATCCTTATTTTCATCCTAAAATTTATTTCTAGGTTCATTCTCCCACCTGGGTTTTTCCAAGGTAACATAATCAAACATATATCTCTCTATTTATATACTGTATGTACATTAACTTTTTTCTTTGACATATTTTGAGTTTGAATGATCTTTTTTTTCTCTCTTTCTGTAAGATTCATATCAAAATGGTATTGGATCGACGATTCAAGTTTTGGGTTGCTTGGATGGTATGTTAATAGCTTTTTTTTCTCATGGAAAACTTATGTATACTTGTGCTCAATAATTTGAGTGAGTTTTGTTGTTCCGGGTGTATATGATAACGATAAACGATTTTGTGTGTGTGTGTGTATGGTTGAAAAATATAGTATGAAAAACTAAAAATGCAGCCAAGAAGTAAGAAGAAGAAGAAGAAAATGATAATCCGAAGCAAGTGACAGCACTTTCTCCTTAAGACAATATTGTCCCGTTATGGTGCTCACGGTTGTCGGCACTTGTCTCCCAAGATACGACGGATTCAACTTGTGGTAGTAGCATTTCAAACCACAAGTTTTGGCGAACTTTCAACGGAATTTCTCTCTACAAATAAGAAAATGATTTTGGAGTGTTTTGAAAGTAATGCAAGAGGTTTTATGCAATGCACAATGCAAATATGGTATAGGATGTAAAATGGACGTTCAAGGGGTCTTATATAGAGAGGATGAGGGTTGTGAATAAAACGCAGCGCCCCAAGCTCAACAACTCTTGCCAAAAGTCGCACCATTCACTATTGTTAGCCTATCGCCATGGCCTCACTTGAGCAATAAAAATAGTGACTTTTTCGCTAACTTTTCGTTGGAGCGACGGCCCAGCCATAAGCTAGTAACAAACTTAGTCAATTTTTCAGACAGTTTTCTCTATTTTCTTCCCAAATTTGGACCGCAATTTTTCATTCATCCGAAATTGGTTTTGAGATTCCAGATATACCACGACGATCTACTCGACGAGTGGAACAAATTGGTCTATTAATTTTGTAATTTGACCATCGGATCAAGTCTGAATATTTGATCGAAATTGACATGAAAGTCATTTTTTTTCAAGTTTTTTATTTTGACACTTAACCAACTTTTCAATCTTCTAAACTAATTTCCAACAATCCTCCACATGAATGGAAATTCGAACATGCATATGCAATGCAATGCGAAAACATGATGTATTGTAGAGAGAGAGAGGAAAAACATTGCATCAGGTAAGGTAGCTTTCGGCTTTGAACCTTCCTTAGTGAAATACTATCGGACTTACTCGATTAATTGATGAACACAATGTCTTGAATCATTCAGCTTTAAGTGTAAGCCAAGACAATAGTATTCACACAGATGGGTTCCCTATTTTCGTGCATAGTTCTCAGGGTTTGGTTCATTTTGGCCTTGAACCCTCTTGGGTTTCATAAGTATTTAGAGAATTTAAGCCTTGAATAATTCTCACTGAAGCAGCCCCACTTCATACATACATAAGTGACCTCCTATAAAGAGTATTATGCCCTACTCCACTTGACTTAATCAAGGTATATGAACCATTAAAAGAGTATCTTAACTTCAAACATTCTGTAGAAAGCACTTTAATATCCTATGAATGAGTTAGGAAATAATTTCCTGAGTGCTTAGTGGAATCATCATAACTTAGTTGTTCCTTTGAACCAAGATCTTAGGATCTTCAGTCAACAAGGTAGGGTTACCATCACAAGGATTCTAACATAGTTGGCTTTAATCACATTCCTCTCGATAGGCAACGTAATTGATCTCTTGGCATACATTTCATAAGTGGATCTGAAACGTTCTCATTTGATTTCACATAATCTATAGAGATGTTGCCATTTGAGATTAGTTGTTTAATGGTATTATGTCTATGATGTATATGTTTTGACTTACCATTATACATACTTCTTTGAGCCCTTCCAATAGTCAATTGAGTATCACAATGTATACTAATTGCAGGTACCAGCTTGGGCCAACATGGAATATCTTCTAAAAAGTTACGAAACAATTATGCTTCTTCTCCAGCTTTGTCGAAAATAATAAACTCCGATTTATTCGTTGATCGAGCAATACACATTTGCTTTGTAGATTTCGATGATACAACAGCTTCACCAATGGTAAATACATAACCACTAGTAGACTTGGAATTTTTCATGTCGAATATACAATTCGCATCACAATATCCTTCCAATGCTACAAGATATCTTGTGAAATGTAATCTATAGGTTAAGGTATACTTCAAGTACCTAAGAACCCTCATCAAAGCCTTCCAATGATCGAGGCTTCGATTACTTGTGAATCTGCTATGTTTGTTCACAACATATGCTATATTCGGTTGAGTGCAATTCATAATATACATTAGACTGCCTATAACCTGTGAATACTTTAGTTATGACACACAGTCATCAGTATTTTTGACTAAGTGTATACTTGAGTCAATAGGGGTTTTCATAAGACTTTCCTCAAACACGTTAAACTTCTTAAGTATCTTCTCAACGTAGTGAGATTGGGAAAGTACAATTCCTTCCGATATTCTATAGATCTTAATCTGTAGTATCACATCAGCCACATCAATGTCTTTCATATCAAAATGCTTCGTTAGCACTTTTTTGGTGTTTAGCAACATTTCGTTACATAAAGACATACAACACATAGGCATTTGGTGTATGTTTTACATATACACATTTGTGACACTCGTTCATTTTGAATCCGTTTGACAACATTGTTTTGTCAAACTTTTGGTGACATTGTTTAGGAGCTTGTTTTAATCCATACAAGGACTTAACGAGTTTACAAACCTTATGTTTGTTATTAGGATAAACGAACCCTTTAGGTTGATCTGTGTATATCTCATCTTCTAACTCACCACTTAGGAATGCCATTTTTACATCCATTTGATGAATCTCAATGTTATGTATTGCCGCAGTTGCAATTAGTAACCTTATCGACGTGATTCTAGTCACCGGTGAGTAGGTATCAAAGAATTCAAGTCCTTCTTTTTGCATATATCCTTTGGCAACCAATCTAACCTTATACTTGTCAATGGATCCATCAGGTTTCAATTTCCTTTTGAATATCCATTTACATCCTAAAGGTTTGTTCCCGGGAGGTAAACCAACTAACTCCCACGTAAGATTTTGCATTATGGAATCTATCTCGCTGTTGATAGCTTCCTTCCAATGCGGTGCTTCCGGTGTAGACATGGCTTCATCGAAAGTCTTTAGATCATTTTCTACCATGTAGGTCAGAAAAACTTGGCCAAATGAAGTAGATATTCTTGTCATTTTACTACGCCTTGGTTCTTCCTTATATGAAGTACCATTTGTAGTATCATAAGTTCTTTTGTTTGAACGTGTAGTTTTTTTTTTCTTTACAAGGAAACACGTTCTTAAAGAAAATTGCATTCATTGATTCAATTATGGTACCCTTATGTACATCTTGAATTTCAGACTTGTGTACAAGAAAACGATATGCACTACTTTTCCTTGTCCTTAAACCTTGGAACTTACAAAGTTCCCCTTATAAAGTTGTTCCCCGTTCAATTCTTGAAAGTTGGAGAACATGGTCCTATTTGCACATACATGACGGGTGGCGTTGGTGTCAATCTACCTTTTCTCGAGTTTCCAACCATGTTGCATTCGGAGACAACCGCAGATAGACTCATTTCTTGCATCCCTTCAGAAAGGGTGTCTTTCCCAATCATGTTGGCTTGAGCATTCTTCTTTGGCTTTCGACATTCGCTTGAGCGATGTCCAGCCCTTCCACAATTATAGCAGTTCCTCTTGAACTTCTTGGCTTTCTTGGAGTTATCTCTACGATGTGACTTTCACTCGATTTTCGTATTGTCCTCCTCAATCCTTAAATGGACGATCAATTCTTCCAAGTTCATCTCTTTGCCTTTGTGCTTGAGATAGTTTCTAAAATCTCACCACATAAAAGGGAGTTTCTCGATGATGGCAGCCATTTGGAAGGATTCGTTCAATTCCATTTTTTTTGGCATGGATATCATGTAATAGAACTTGAAGTTCTTGCACTTGGCCGATCACCGTTTTGGAATCCACCATTTTGTAGTCCAAAAACTTACCGACTATGAACTTTGTTCCGTCGTCCTCGGTCTTATAGTTCTTTTCCAATGAATCTCATAGATCCTTGGCCTAGTCATTAGAACTATGCACTCCATAAAGTGTATTGTCAAATCCATTAATGATGTAGTTCTTGCACAAAAAATCAGAATGCTTCCATGCGTTCAAGGCGATAATCGACTCACGATTATTCTCTCCATCTTGTATGGCTGGCGGAGTCTCATTTAGAAACTTTGCAAAATTGATTGTAGTAAGATAGAATAGCATCTTTTGTTGCAGTCTCTTGAAATTTACGCCTCCAAACTTTTCCAGTTTCTCCCCGTGTGGGATCGCAGTATTTTGTAGTCGCCATAGGCGGAGCTACATTGTTTGAACCATGTTAACTCAAAATAGCCTCTACAGTACTCATTTCTGTTACTTAAACAAAAGATTAACGCAACAATAATAAAGGGGAAATAATAGTACACGAAAACTATTCCAAAAGATGACAAATACAATTTTGATAACAACAAACAACCACATATGTAATATTGTCTTAAGATTGTTGTTCCGGGTATATATGATAGTGAGAAACCGTTGTTTATGTAATCAAACAAACAGTTTAATCCGCATGAGAGTGATTAAACTATATATATATATAGGGTTGAAAAATGTAGTATGAAAAACTGAAAATGCAGCCAAGAAGTAAGAAGAAGAAGAAGAAAATGATAATCTGAGGCAAGTGATGGCACTTTCTCCTTAAGACAATATTGTCCCGCTATGGTGCTCACGGTTGTCGACACTTGTCTCTCAAGATACAACAGAATCAACTTGTGGTAGTAGCACTTCAAACCATAAGTTTCGACGAACTTTCGACGGAATTTCTCTCTACAAAGAAGAAAACGGTTTTAGACTGTTTTGAAAGTGATTTGCAAGAGGTTGTATGCTATGCTCAATGCAATTATGGTATATGATGTAAAAGGGAAGTCCAAGGGGTCCTATATATAGAGGATGAGGGGTTGAGAATGAAATGTTGCGCTTCAAGCTCAACAACTCTTGCCAAATGTCGCAACATTCACTGTCGCTAACATATCGCCATCGCCTCACTCGGTTGATAAAAACAGTGACTTTTTCACTAACTTGTCGCTAGCATGTCGCTCGAGAGACATCCCAGCCATATGCTTACAATAGCCTTAGTCAATTTTTCATACAGTTTCCTCTATTTTTTTCCCCAACTTTGGACCGTAATTTTCATTCATCCGGAATTGGTTTTGAGATTCCAAATATACCACGACGATCTACTCGACAAGTACAACAAGTTGGTCTATTTAATTTTATAATTTAACCACTAAATCAAGTCCAAATATTTGGCCGATGTTGACATGAAAGTCATTTTATTTTTTCCAAATTTTTGGTTTTGACACTTAACCAACTTTTCAATCTTCTAAACCAATTTCCAACAAGTTTATAGTTTCTTGAAATGGCAATACGAAATGGTTTTCTTTACTTTGTATATACTTTTTTTAAATAAGAATTTAGTTGCTTTAGATCACCTATATATCTAGTAACGAACATATCCTGATGGTGAAAAAAATCCACATAGCCTATCCCAAAGTAATCAGGCACAGTTGAAGAATTTTCAATGTTTTTCTCCATTTGGTTTAGTTTCTTGCTCAAATGAGAATGCCACTAATTCTTGATCTTATTATCAGTTCGACCCGGAAGTTTACCGGCAATCAAGGACCACCTATCCACCCAAAGAGTTACCAATTAATCAAGCATTGTTTAGTACTGAATGCATAATTCATGGTAAAACTAGCATTGGAGTGATTGCTGATAAAGACAAAATTTAAATTAATTAATTAATTAATCTCTTCCAAACAAGTTGATTTTTTAGACGCGGTTGTTTAGCACCTGTCTTTATTCTTTGACTTAGAAGTCCTAAATTTAAGTTTCGCTTGCGTCACACCTTTGATTTAAAAAATGGTACATGCCAATTTGGTAATAACCAATTTCCTAGAAGTTTGTGAAGCCCGAGTATCAAATCGACTTCTTCATCAGATATGTTGCCTCTCTTGATATCGGGTTGAGGATAATTCAACCATCTAAACCTGCAACTCTTCCCACACCCATTCAATCCTGCAACAACCATCCAATATCGTGAAATTTACACGGTAAGTTGAGAATAACTTAATTAAACATAGGGCATGTTTATTTGGTGCGTAGTACTAGACTAGACTGAATTTTAAAATATGCAGTAAATATGCCATTAGGGTATGTGTAGAACCTGATTTGGTTGCCACTGTTCTCCATTTCTTTGGACCATTTTTCTTGATGTACTCAGCTAGTTTTCTATCTTCCTCAGCTGTCCATGCACCTTTGTTATGAAATCTTTTAGCAGATTCATCATTTAGAGCCATGAGAGAGAGAGAGATATTGTATATATCTGTCAATTATAGTAATGTAACAGGCTGGTTTTGCATTGAGAAGAAGACTAGTGACAACTCCTTTTTAAGAAATTAATTACATTACTAGGTGGGAAGACAAGTGTAGGCTTTACCTTGTATGGAGACAAGGAGAAAGAGACCTAGAAGACATGTTCTAAAAAATAAAATAAAAATTATGACATGAAATATTGTTAAATTGTTGGTTTTTTTTTAAAAAAAGGATATTATACTGTGTTAACTAGGGCAGAATAGTTTTCATGTCTTTTCACAAGTAACCTAAGAATTTAAAAAATATTGCGCTATTTTATTTTATTTTATTTTATTGAAAAACATTGTGTTACATTTCTCACTAACACATTTTGTTATGTGGTGTTGTGTTACACTCGTTCGACGTCGCTTTTTTCCATTGCCACGGGTCCATCTACAGTCGGCCCGAACCCTAGCAACACTACCGACCACCACCACCGCAAGGACCGAAGAACCAATGTCTCCTTCCTAACCTACCACCATTGATGCCATACACCACCACAATCGAGAAATCCACTCCATAATGACCCACCACCACCAAATCTGGTAGATCTGCTCCTCATATGACTGTTGGAGAGTCGCTCTGTTAGGAATTCGAGGAGGTGATATGATGCAATATGAAGTATAGATCGCACAAACTAATAAACAAAAACAAGATTTGAAAGAAAACAAACACGAAATTGGTAGAGGAATCGAATATTTTATTAATGACAACCAATTGAGAGAAAATACAACATTTAGGAACTTCTGCAATCTACTAAATTGAATGAAGAGTCTATTATTTATAGGGCCTAGAAATATCACAAAGATGGAAACAAGATTAAAAAAATCACGTGGAATAAAGGAAATAATATTTTCCCAATATTTTTTCAATAAAACATGTGAAATAAAAAGGAATAATATTTTTTCAATAAAACATGCAAAATAAAGGAAATATTTTCTCAAAATATTCCACCTAATTTGGGTCACAAAATCCAACAATCTCTATCTTGACACAAATTCCGATACAACGAACGAAGTTTCAAAATTTCTGCACCTAAAAAAATAAGTCCGACTGCAACGAACAAAATGAACTTTTCATCCCAAACCTAACTTCTCCAACACACAAAAAATACTCTTCCTCTTTCACTATATCCAACACGAATAAATGAATCCAACCACTTGATTCTCAAAATTCACAAAGAATTCAAAATTTACCAAACAGGGTCGAAGCACACCCTGTAGCAGAATTAACACTAAATGCTTTAACTTAAGGCTCATGATTAGACTCGTTACCTTCAATAACTCCAAAAGCATGCACATCCAGATCAGTATCCTCGTACTTGCCTCCAAAGGGTCTTTCCCTAACCGTTGAATACAATGGAACCGTAGACTGTGGTGGCAAATTAGAATTACTCATATCCCCCAAATTCGACAAAGAAGTATTCTCCAAAATAGACCCAAGCCAACTCCCAATGGTATTGTACCAAACTGTATATCCACCACGGTACCAAAAATGTGCTGATATCTTTTCATTGATTCCACCCAACCTTGCAAGATGTAAAATTGGGACTTTCTCCACCCCTCCAATACAATACAGACACCCTTCCAAACCTTCGAAACTCCACCTGCTCTAGAGAATGTGTACCCTCTCGAATCCAGGGTACTCAGTGAGCTAATGTTCTTCTTCAAGTTTGAAACATGTCGAACATGGCCAAGTGTTCTGAATATTCCATCCACCAACTTTAATATGACTTTCTCAATATCAGCTACCCGACAAGATTCGTTGTTTCCCATAAAAACAACACCTTGTGTCACCATTTCATATAATTCAAACAAATCCCAATTGGGGCTTATATGAAACACACAAATTGTATCCAAAATCCATTCCTCATCAGGCTTAGATTCTATGTCAGAAATAGTCAAAACATCTATTTCACACAAATAGTTCTCAACTATGTTGGTCTCGTTCGAAATATATGATTGCCTCCCACGATTTGCAGTTGAATTATTCTTACCCTGCAACTTCTCACAATCCCTCTTGATGTGTTCTTTCTTCTTGCAGTAAAAGCAGACCCTATTGCTAAAACCCACCCTCGACTTGCCCCTTTGCCGATCACTATAAACCACAAGAGCTTCCTCATCTCTGGAACCAGCTCCAACCAGATGCTTCATCTTCTCCTTTAAGAACAAGGCATCATACATGTCTTCAATTGTGAGTGTGTCACGACTGTACAGAATCATGTCCCTAAACGACGAAAACGAACCAGGCAACGAACACAACATGATTAAGGCCAAGTCCTCTTCATTATATTTTACCTCTAACGTCTCCAGATCAGGGACGATCTCCTTAAACACGGCCAGATGATCTTCCAGTGATCGGCCTTCTGCCATGCGATAAGAATAAAACCTCTGCTTCATATGCAATTTACTGTTCAGACTTTTGGTCATGCACAATTACTATAGTTTCAACCACAATGCATCTGCTGTCTTTTCCTTCAAGACGTCCTGAAGAATGTTGTTATAGATGAAGATGAATCTACGAAAGTGCCTTGCGATCCTTTCGTTGTTTCTTCTCTGTTGTTCCAGTTGTGGGCATCCTATCAAATCTTAATAAAGCATCATCCAAATTCATTTGCACCAATACAACTCTCATCTTTATTTGTCACAATGAAAATCTTGTACTGTGATCCAACAGCGGAATATCATACTTCATGGTAGCCATCAATAACAAAAAAACATCAAACAATCAAATCCTTGCTCTGTGGAACTGCTGAACCTTATCTCTGATACCATTTGTTAGGAATCCGAGAAGGTGATATGGCATGATATGAAATATAGATCGCGCAACTAATAAACAAGAACAAGATTTAAAAGAAAACAAACAAGAAATTGGCAGAGGAATCGAATATTTATTAATGACAACCAATGGAGAGAAAATACAACTTCCGCAATCTACTAAATTGAATGAAGAGTCTACTATTTATAGAGTCTGGAAATATATCAAAGATGAAAACAAGATATAAAAAAATCACACGGAAATATTTTTCCAATATTTTTTCAATAAAACACGTGAAATAAAGGACATTTTCTCAAATATTCCACCTAATTTGGGTAACAAAATCCAACACGCTCTACCACCATCCTGAAAATGTACCAGACTTCTCCTTGCATTAGGGATGGATCAATGGTGTTTATCCATCCTACGTTTTCATAAATGTTTACGAATATTTTCAAAAGTTTCCTACAAATTTTCAATAAAGCTTTCGAATTACACTAGAAAAATATTAATGATTAATTCAAGAAAATGAGGGAGAAAAAGTAGTTCAAATGTTGTTGTAAGATGTCCGACTGTTACTTCTGGTGGTTGGAAGACACATTTAGCTAACGTTCCTAGCTACTGGTAGAATAATTTCCTGCGTCGAACCATACTGGTGTTGTGTTGGCAGCACTTGTACAATGAGTTTTCTGCCATTATTAGGTCCAAAACCAATGAAAAATTGTCAAATGTTGTTCTATAAAAAAAAATTGTCAATTTTATTTTTCCTTGTATCGAATGACTCTTATGTTAACCTTTAAAAAAATTTCTATTAACTTAATAAGTTACTTGTTATTGTCTTTCTAATAATTAAAGGAAGTTAACAAACTTCTTCTTTGCTGTATGATCATTTAATTAATAAAAACGATTCAAGTATCCTTGTTAATTTAACAATATTATAAGAGTTATTACAAACTAAAAGAAGAATATTTTTTCAATAAAAATGTAATAATTTGTGTACAATTTTTGTACAAAAAATGAAATGGTACAAATAAAATAAATACATCTTCGTTTATTCGGGGTTGGTGTTCGGCTACATTATGTATTTTCTGAAATATATTATCGTGAATAAAGCAGGCTCAAGATTGGAATGAAAACTTCATTGACTAAGTGAAGTTTTCATTGAAAATTACATTGAAGTACCCATCTTACCTTGAATGACAACACCATTCGAAGTGAGTAAGGCTCTTTTTAAGTGCAGCTACAGTATTTATAGATGAAAAAAATTTATATTATGTTCAATAAAATAGGGATAATTGCAGTAGCAGTCTTCGTCCAAACCTTTTATTTGTGCCACTCACGGTATTAAACCTTTCAAAATGTCACAGTTAAAGTCCAAATGGATGGTTTATGTTGACTAAATAATTGATTTTGACTATAATTTTGAATGATTTTAAAAAGGTTAAAATGATAATTTTACATTTTTTTATAATAAAATAACCATAATCAAAATTTGAAACCCATTTTCACCTGCTTCTTCTCCATTAGAGATGACAGCAGGGCGGGGCGGGGCGGGGCGCCGCCTCCCCTCCCCTCCCCACTTTTTTTTTCAAAAATTTTCAATTAAAATACAAATTCAAAATTTTAAAATCCAAAGCAAATAGTGCTCAAACTAACTACATCAATATCTAAACCAAACACTCGAAACAAACAATGTTCAAAATTAAACATTAATTTTTTCAATTCTTCACAGGGCGGCGATCCCCACCCCCACCAACTCGTCGGGGCAGGATTTTTTCACCCCATTCGAGGCGGGGTAGGGTGGATTTTTTTGCCATTGATATTCTTCATCCACCCCCACACACACACCCATAATTAGACCAAATCTGCAAATTTGTGGGTTTTCAACGGAGATTTGTAGTAAAGGCGTGTTTACAGAAAGTGAAAAAGCGCGTGTTTACAAGGTGGATTAGATAGAGAAAGTAGTGAGCTGAAGCCATTATATAAGGGAGCAGGTGAAGAGATAAACATCACATAGAAAAAGTGTGGTTTTCTTCACACCTAGCACACGCGTTGCACATACTAAAATCAAGATTGTCGATGAGTTTTTCATTTTTTTTTTCCATTTGATTCAATAAAATTTTCTTTCGTCTTCCCCCTTTTATCCCTCCTACTTCTTTGATCATATTCTGCAAACAATTTGTCTTTCAAGTTTTAAGGTTAGTTTTACTGATTTGATTTTCTCATGAACAAAAAGCAAATTTCAGAGAAAGATTTTTAGAAAGCCTGGTGTTTTCCGATCGAGATCTTCTTATTTTCAAACTTGTGGATTTTCGAAGGAGATTTGCAGATTTGGTCTAATTTTGGGTTTTGATTTCCCAGATTTGTAAATTTGGGGTTGGGGTGGGGTGTATCGAGAAGAAGAGGATATTCTCAATTTTAATTATTTGATTTTGGTTATTTTATTATAAAAAAATATAAAATTACCATTTTTAACCCTTTTAAAATTAGTCAAAATTATTTTCAAAATCAATTATTTACTCAATAAACGGTCAACCTAATAGAAACGTCTATTAGAATTTCAGCTACGACATTTTGAAAGGTTTGGTGTAACGGGTGATACAAATGAAATATTTGGACAAAGTCTATTACTTAGAGAAAGATTTGATACCGCTGCTGCAATTATCACAATAAAATAATATACAAGTTGAATTCAAAGTCTCCTCATTGACATGACTTGCCAATTTTAATAATTTCTTTTTATTTTTCAAGAACTAATTGAAAAGAATTTGAACATTTGTTGGGTTGAGTGACTTACCATTTTTTTCGTGGAAAAAAACATGATTAAACCCCCTCTTTCTTTGTTTTATTTTCTAGTGAAATGAAGTGGTGCGCCATATTTCAATGCCATAAAATTGGATAGAGCTAGATGATTTCATTTTGTTATATAATATTTTTGTTACGCATCTTCCAACAAAGCTCTAAGCATGGCCAAGTAGCAACTACACAGCAAGCGAATCTAGGTCCGCATTTCACATCATTTTACCCATGTTGCAATTTGGCTGAACCCCATGGAGAGCTAATCCCTCATGGATGAGGTGACGTAGGTGGAGGCATCTTAGAGAAGATCTTCATACTAGATCTTGTATCAAGTGGGTGATGTGACATCTCACTGAATAAGCGATTTTACTCAATCAAACAAGTCAAGTCTGTCTTACATGTCGATCTAGGACTACCAAGTTGTCACAACATTAAATGCAACATGGCCTAGGAATGATTGATTGATGGCTATGACAAGAGGTCCTACTGTGGGGATGATGCCACGTGTCCCCTCATCTAACGACTCTTAATCATCATCTTCTACTATAAAAGTTCACTGTCATTTTCAGGGTAATGTAGGGATGACAAAAAAGCTCGTCGGCTAGGGCTCGGCCCCGAAAAAAGTCCGAGTCGGGCCGACTCATGGCTAGGTTCCACCGAGTCCAGGCTTAGGTCGAGCCCCATTTTGCAGCGTCGGCTCGAGCCTGGGTCACGGGCCGTTTGCGGCCCGTACGAGTCGAGCCCATTAATAATAAAAAAATCTAAAAAACAAGAAAAAAATAAAAAAAAAATTAAATGATGTAGCTGCCTTCACTTGTCAATTTCTTTGACACGAAGAAAAAAAAATCGAGCCGGCTCGGCCCGCTAAGGCTCGAGCCGAAAGCTCGGGTTGAGCCTCAATTTTTTGGCTTAGCTTTTGCTCGACTCTGGCCAAAAAAAGTTCGAACCTTTTTTGCTCAAGCTGAGCCAAGCCCGAGTTTCAAGTTTCGACTCGTGGCTCGACTCGTTAATATGGCTAGGGTAATGCAAGTTTAGACTTTCAAACTATAATTTTGTTATATCATTCTTTTATCTATTACTCCCCAAAGTCGACCCCCTTTTATATTGGAGGCTCACGTTTAAACATCTCCCACACTCATATATTTACGTTTCTAACTGACTTGTCCGTCGAGTGTACGCTGCCGACTCTATCCCCACAGGAGAAGGTTACGTGTGACCAACGATTTGTTCAAGAAGTGTGCAGGAACGAGGCTTACGTGGACATGAGGTGCCTTGTGATTTGTTGGTCATGTTGGAGTTACATTTTTTTAGGTCAACAAATTGACATCGTCTATGGAAAACCACACTATAACCACAAACATCCCATGGAAAAGCATACAAAGAATGTCTAGGCTTCCTCCTCGAAAAATACTTTGCTCTTGAAAAAAAGAACAAGTAGAGCCCCTGAAGGAAAAGAAAATTCTAAGCTCTACACAGTTTCCTGACATGTGATACTCCTAGAAAAATGAGTATTTTGAGTCTAAGATCCACTTAGAA
>CAIGRP010086976.1:0-11345 GCA_903798385.1 Fraxinus cuspidata | reverse complement strand
CCCTAATTGTACTGACTCGTCATCCTCCCAAAATTGTTCGACATCGAAATTACCACCATAAATGGTACCCTTAAATCTATTTCCTTCTTACAATATATTCTTACGGTTTGACATAAAAAAAATATATATCTAAATTTCCCCAAACCTTAATTTAATCGCCTTAACATTTTTATCTCTCTATTTCTCACAAATTCTTAGTCCCCAAATTTCTTTTAATTCTTTTTATTATTCTTTGAAAAAAAAAATATATATATATATATATATATATATATATCTTTCCAAAACATTGAGCATGTTTGGTTAAACTTAAAATATAAGTTACTTATTTTTACAGACAACAAAAATTATTTAAAAAGTTAAACCATTTTATGTAAAAATTAAAAAATTTAAGTTGTTAAAACATATTTAATGACGCATGGTGTCTTCATTCTATTGTGCATGTAACAAAGAAGTAGTTATAAATTGTTTTTTTTAAATCAAAATGAGTTATTATTAATTAAACATAAGGTAAAATCAATTGTTAAAGAAAAAACACAAAGTAAGATCATCATCTTAGGATTCAAATACAACAAAATAAAAGGGTTGAAACTGTATGTAATACTAGACTGAGAGCACCTAAGTACTATATTTTAATTTTATTTAAGGTCTTCAATTTATATTTACTATAGCATTTATGTCTTTTGACCCATTTTTATCC
This sequence comes from Fraxinus cuspidata, assembly GCA_903798385.1. NCBI lineage: Eukaryota > Viridiplantae > Streptophyta > Magnoliopsida > Lamiales > Oleaceae > Fraxinus > Fraxinus cuspidata. The sequence continues at coordinate 10,648 of CAIGRP010086976.1, read as the reverse complement.
TCAACATTCTATTATTTAGCACATATCATATCGGATAATATTTTTTGTCCAAAAATACGTTCAGAGGGCAAAAAATTACTTATTTGTCTTTCATACTTGAATAATAAATGTAAAAATACCACAAAATATCTTTTTCACATTTTAAAGCACGAGAACGAAATATTTTGACACTAACTACTTGAGGATAAGATTTCAACAAAAAACTGAGAAACATAAGTATTAAATTAAACAAAGATTGAGAACCTTAAATGCAATTTTAAAGTAGATAGACTTTCACAGGAAACGTGCCCTCAGGCTATCAAATGACGAGAAAACCCATAAAGTTTTAAAACAATTCCAAACATATCCACAAACCCCAACGTAAAACTTCCACCCGGAAAATCAGCACGCGAACATCAAAAGCCGCCTTAACTCCTTTTTGCTCTCAGATCTTTCATTAGTTACTGAAGAAATGGGAAAAAGTGACGATTCAATAGCGAGAAGAAAGAACAGAAAGAACAGAAAGAAACAGGAAAACAATGATTCTTCCTCAAAGGTTTCTGCTCGCGTTGCTTCCATTATCGCCGCCAAGAAGCGGCGGATGTCTGGCAAACGCCGCAACTGTCAGGTAACTTTACAGGAAGGAGATTTTTCTCAAGATTTTGTTGACAATTGTGGGAGTAAAGAGAATCCAGTTAAACAGACCAAACAGACTGTAGAAATTCTGGCAACAATTCCTCTGTACAAGGGGAATTGCTGAAGAAAATCTGGGTTTACGTAATTTTTTGTGGGATTTTCTAGGATTTTATTGTCTTATATGTTTGTTCTTGAAAAAAAGAAAGAGCTTTTACTTTTTCGTTTTGGGTTTTTTGTATAATTATTTTTCTTTTCATTTTGGTGACAATTTTGGGAGTAAAGAGAAAATGGGTTTATGTGATTTTGGTGGGCATTTCTTGGATTTTATATAATTTTTTATCTTGGAACATCATGCGATGCAGCTATAACGCAAATTAAGTGTGACGTGTGTGTTTCAGTGCTCAAGAATGGAGAAATGAGCCAGAAATAATAGGTGTGTGAAAATACAAAATGGGAATAAAGAAAGAAAATAATTCAAAAAGTGGCCTTGAAGAATTAGATGGTTGGGACATATGCATCCTAAACCTGAACTAGCAATTCATTTTCACTTGATTGTGATTAATATGTTCGGGTCTTTGCGAAAATTTTGATTTCATTGAACAATTTAGAATATGTTATCTGAATCGGACAAAATAGAAAAAAGAATTCATGTTGATGGTTCAAGTTTATTGAGAACAATTGCTTAGCTTGCAGTTGCTTCTGATAAGTCGATGAGTTCTGTGCGCAGATTTTTCTCGAATTATTAACTACAATTGCACTGAAAATATAAGTTATCTAGCGAATTGTAAATGTAGATGTTTCATGGTCTTAGGTTTTCCCTCGGTCAAATTTGCAAATTGGTGTTTGAGTAGATGTATGTTTGTGAAATTATTCGGATTAAGGATACTAATTTTATGGCTTTGTGGAAGTGAATTTTGTTATCCAACGTGTCTTGCCAATGGAAATTTTTATTGCTCATGGGTTTCCTTGTTGATTGAAGATAATGATTAAAGAATGGTTGGTGCTTCAGTATATGCATATCATGTTATCTACATTTTTTGTTTTTTGCTTGACTCTTTTGCTATTACAAACAGTGGTATGGTGATGCATTCATGCTATATCCGTTAATCCTGTTTATTTTTGTCCATGTACCTTAGAACCTTTTGTTTCATTGCCAGGGTATGTGTTTTAGCCTTCCCACGCCTGAAGATCCCTTTAATGACGGACACGTGGCAACTGATCTCGGAAAGAAAAGGAAGAAACCTGTGCGTTCCAAAGCAGATAAGATGCCTGTTGACAAAAATAGTGTTAAGATAAGAAAAGGGCCTCTGGATAATGATGATGCAAATAATGATCATCAAAAGAAAGAACTAATGAAGCAAGATAATACAGTCGATCTCCGAAAAGAAATGGTCCAGTTGAGTAATGAGGATGGACGTAACCACTTTGAGAACAAACATGGTTCTGAAAACAACATAGCGTGTCCATCAAAATTTTTGATTATGTGTCTGAATTCAGTTCAGAATGCATTATGTCATAGTGGAACCATTAATAATGAAGATAAACCTCTTTTTGCCAATGCATGGGGGATCAAGTTCTGGAATTGCTATTCAAATGGAAAAAATTTACTGGAAACAAGTGGAGCTGATTCCACAATTCAGCAAATTGCTTGGATCGTATCAACAGCTGCTGATACCATTGCAAGAAAGGAGAAAGAGGGCATGTCGTTTACTGGTCCTTTCCTTTTATTCGTTGTACCATCTCAAGAAAAAGCTTCTCAGGTTGGTATACTATAATCTGCTAGATTTCGATTAGACATCACACATTGAGCTTACTGTCTTCCCTCTTTGCCTGACTATTTACCAGTTACTATCTGGTTTTACTTGGCTCTGGGGTTAAATATTCCTTTAGGTTTCACTTGATTGCCAGAAACTACTACCTAAACTATTTTCAAAACAAAATTACAGCTTTCAATTCTTTCTGACAGTACTTACTGTTTCAGTCTGAAATATGTTCTGGCTTGTACAAAACCAATTGTTGACACTGTAAGGTAAACTGGAAAATCTCTATGGCTTATCTTTATCCTCGACATGCTGCATAATTTTACAAAAAATAAATTCCACTTATTCTTTGGATACTATATACTTAAAAATCTGTCCTGAATTATTTAAAGATTTCATTGTCTCATTTATGGCTATATTGTACGCATTATCAGGTACGCCAAGTGTGCAAGCCTTTGAAAGCTATCGGAATTCATACAGTGAGTCTGCATCCAGGTGCCCCTGTAGAACATCAAATTAATGGGTTAGCATCCTGACCAAATTTATGGGCAGAAGATTTGTTAAGTAAATATTTTCAAGTGTGTGAAATTTTATATTGGTGACTTCCCAATCTCTAAAATATACAAGGTACTTGATATGTAGTAATACACCCTTATCATTAATAATATTCATGAAGATTGACCTATAAGTAAGCTTGTTTATGTATTGTCTCCGTATTATGTGCTATGAAAACTAGCTTGCAACACAAGCAAGGCTGCACGTGGAATATTTCATTAGAGCGATTAGATTATATGTCATATACTTGTATGCAATTAGTTAGACATCAGAAAACATAATTACTACATGTTCAATTCAATGATTTTTATGTTTTAGAGGGTGTTTGATGCACATTATGGAGAAGAAAATGCATTTTATGATGTAATGTGATGGAAAATGTGGTTAAAAATAAGGAAAAGTTTTGGATTTGCGTGTTATATTATTTTGTCGAAAAATGTGGTTGAAAATGAGTTTTGAAAGAATGAATTTTTGTGAGAATGTATATCAAACATGAGCTTAGTTTAATTGTGCCAGAAAAAGTTTGAGAGTTTCCTGGAAGCTGGAAATAGTTTGGTTCTTATTGAGTAGTTTAGTTTTCGTCATTTTGATGGGTGATCCTGGAAGAGAAGTCCCTACAAGATATTATTACAATACCATAATGATATTACTGATGCATGTACAATAAGCAATCAGCAGGTTTTTGGCAGAAATACGTGTTTATCATAGTGAGCCATTTGTATTCAAATTGATGATATCTGCAATGTTATATATAGGTGTGTGTGTGTGTGTATAAATATGCCTTTAGTATAATTTGTTTTTAACCTGTTTAAGCCATTCAAACCAGGATCTTATTTAATGCACAAAGCTTCTCGCCTTATGTAATTGTATTGACTTGACAGTTTAAAGAGTTGTGAACCAGAATTTCTCATCTCTACCCCTCATAGACTATTGGAGCTCATCTCCTCTAAGGCGGTTGACATATCTGGGGTTTCCTTACTGGTAATTTGTCATATTTAATATCCTTAAATGTTTTACCTATTTTATCTAATGCACCGTTTTTATGTGTCATCTGTATAAGTTAAAATGTGAAAATTGAAAAAAGAAGAGATTGTAATTCGGAAGATCATGAAATATATATGTAGATACTTCAATATTTTTCTGATACTTGCCTTTCATGCCTATAGGTTATTGATGGTTTGGAAGTGCCTTATGAAGGCAGTTACTTTGATATGGTCAAAACCATCAGATATCACATCTCAGAAGATGCTCGAACTGTGGTGTTCAGTGACTGTACGAATAATTCATCTGTTTCTGTGGTTCAAAAGCTTCTAGCGGGATCAGTCTGCAGATCATCTATTAGTACTTTCATGAACGGTCAAAGTGCATGCATTATGTCCACAAATATGTCAAAAGAATAAAAGCTGTTATAGGTATGTTTGTGATTGATAGTGTAACTCTATTTTTGGTTTTGATTGCATGAATATTCTCTGCTTTAGTTGCAAAACCTGGTAACTTCTTTCATTTCTTTGCAGAAGTTGAGATTTTTTTGATGTTTGATCATCCATTTGGCCGCGATATTTGCATTTTTCTGGAGCTCAATCATTTCGTCTGACTTGTTTACGGTAGCTATCCTCAAGAGCAGCTCTCAGTTTGCTTCTTATCAAGAATTTTGGTATTAATGGAGGCAGTATTTCCTTGTTTGTCAAACATAGGATATTATGATGTGATATTATGATGTTTCGTCTCGATCTTATTTGATTTAATATGCTGGCAAGGCTCCGCGCCAAATCTCTTCCCCGGCCACCGAGAAGATATTTGATTGGGGTTGCAATTATATAAAATATGCTCAAATTGTTATTGTCCCTTGATTGAACTTTGAAACTAAAGTGAAAAAGGAATTTGAGTCCAATCCACAGGCTACATGTATGGTTATGGACTCCCTTGTTAGAATATATCCGGAATTTGACTGTAGCTGCCGGTTTTCTTAAACTTCTTGACTTTCTTTTTCTCATACTACTACCTAGGTAGTCATATTTTGTACCTTGTAAACTAGGGAGTGGTGAAATCTGTAGGAAATTACAAATTCTATAAAGCAAGCATGTCTCTATAAAATGTTACCCATTTTCTATTCAAGTCATTACTCCAATCTTTCCAGATATTGCTTAGTACTTAAACTCAGACACCTGAGAACTTGAACAACGAATATCTCATTCAGTTTGTTCTTTTCTGAAAAAAAAAGGAAGAAAATAGCACGGGCACTCCGTCGCATGTAGGGCACTCCGTCGCATGTAGTGCACGAGAAATACAAATTACACTTCATATCTCAAGAATTAGATAGCTTTTGTGCACGTTCAAGTACCATTATATCAACGTATTAATGGAAAGGAGTTCGTCTACCGGTACTATGATACCTCGCCGGAACGATGTTTTTGGCCTTGTTGGATTGCTTTGGCAGCCGGCCAAGGCGCCATTGATAGTGCTATTCTTGAAAATAATGGTTATTGTGTGCTTAATAATGTCAACAATGTTACTTGTGGAGAGGGTTTATATGGGAATTGTTATACTTTTTGTCAAGCTGTTGAGGCAGAAACCTGAAAAATGGTACAAATGGGAGCCCATTAAAGAAGATGATTTGGAGCAGGGCAATTTAGCTTATCCTCTGGTTTTGGTGCAAATACCAATTTGCAATGAGAAAGAGGTAACACGTCGAAAATAACATCTAAATAAATAAATTTAATCTAGAATTTCAGTGGCTTTTTAACTTTAGACAATAAAATTGAACATGACATAAATCGAGTGCAATTTGAAGACAAAATTTAATAAATATTTTTTTATATTAAGCGTTCAAAATATCAACCCTAACAACATGACCGTGCAGACTTACAAGTGCTTCAAACAATTTGAATATATATACTTTTTTCCTAAATAATAATTGGGTTATTAACTTTATTGCTCTTGATTTATTATTTTCAGAAATTAGTTGAATAAAGCTTTATTAAAAATTTTAGGTGTATCAGCTGTCAATTGGAGCTGCTTGTGGCCTTTCGTGGCCAAGGGATCGTATTATAATTCAAGTTCTTGATGATTCAACGGACCCAGCCATCAAGGTTTTATTCTATGCCTTTAGTCATTCTTGTAGAATTGCTACTCTTATTGACATCAATAGTTAATATTGAAATCACTTTGGAGCCTGATTTATGAGTTACTTGATCCGCTTGAGTCGACCAAATAGGGACTCGACTCGACTCGACCCGACCCGACCTGGTCGTGTAAATCTTTCTTAAGAACATATAATTTGACAAAAATTTTGAAATCCACAATCTTCTTTCATTTTAACCCAAGAAAAAGTACATTTTCAAAAAAGGAAAGAAAAAGGGTTGCCTAACTTTGATATAGTTCATTCTTGGCACTTTCAATAAATTTACAAAGTAAAATTAAATTCATGCAAGCAAAGAAGATATTGTTTTTCTTTATTTTCTGCTAAAAATATCTTGTTAATTTAATTGTGTGATACAAAATATACGAAACAGGCGTTGGTGCAACAAGAATGTTGGAGATGGGCAAGTAAAGGTGTGAACATAAAGTATGAAATAAGAGATAATAAAAATGGTTATAAAGCTGGGTCACTTAAGGAAGGAATGAAGCATAGTTATGTAAAATTATGTGACTATGTTGCTATCTTTGATGCTGATTTTCAACCTCACCCTAATTTTTTGCGACGCTCGGTACCATTTCTTGTACACAACTCGGAAATTGCCCTCGTTCAGGCCCGATGGAAATTTGGCAAGTATCCTGATCATGTTACTCTTATGAGCTACGACAGTAAGGAACAAAAAGAAACTAAATTTTTGTTTATTGTACTGTTTGTTCGGTTTGGTAAATTCAGTCAACTCTGATGAGTGTTTGCTGACAAGAATGCAAGAGATGTCCTTGGATTACCATTTCACTGTGGAGCAAGAAGTTGGATCTGCAACTTGTGCATTTTTTGGTTTCAATGGTAACATTCTCACTAGCTGGGAAATGAAATCATCGGACCCTTTATTGACTGAAATTCGGTGAATTGTTTATGTAGGAACCGCTGGAGTGTGGAGAATTTCAGCACTTAACGAGGCCGGAGGATGGAAAGATCAAACAACGGTTGAGGATATGGATCTTGCCATTCGAGCTGGTCTCAAAGGTTGGAAATTTGTATATCTTGGCGATCTCCAGGTAGAACACTAATCATTATTTTCGAAATTTGGAGTCAACTACTTGAATCATTTTTTGTCACTGCATTTTGTTCACTGCTACATTTACTCGAAGATTTATGATCACTACATCTTTATCGACTACTCATTTTAGTTTTGATCTATCCCTCTCTTTTGCTAGCATATGAATAAAAGCCTTCTTTAGAAATATGCAAGTTATGTCCCTGCCACATAAAACGTGATTTTCTTAATATATATTCGATCGGTGCTTGCATTCTCATATTCACGTAAAAAGTGAATTGCCGAGTACCTTGAAAGCCTATCGTAATCAGCAACACCGTTGGTCTTGCGGTCCTGCTAACCTTTTCAAGAAAATGGCTATGGAAATTCTTATAAACAAAGTAAGTCTCTCTTGTTGATCTTCTTTTCAGTTATGCCACGGTCGACCCACATCTTACAATAGCCGGGAAAATGGATCACAGATTTGTTAATCCTTCCTCACTATGATTCACTCTTTTTCTGATTATTTTTGCAGAAAGTTTCGTCGTGGAAGAAGATTTATCTGATTTACAGTTTCTTCTTTGTTAGAAAGATTGTTGCTCATGCTGTCACCTTTGTCTTTTACTGTGTGGTTTTGCCCGCAACCGTTTTGGTCCCTGAAGTGCATGTTCCTAAATGGGGAGTTGTTTATATTCCATCTATAATCACTCTTCTCAATGCTGTTGGGACCCCGAGGTTCGATTTTACGTGTTCAATCTGCAGTACTGGATTAAACTAGACAATGAGATGCACAAAACTTTTAAACATTTTTACTTCACTAATAGTCTAGTTTACTCTTTAGTCCAGCTTACACATGCCGATTTTAGCGTCTTGTTCCATAAGCTAACATAATTTTGTTTGCTATTTTCCCAGATCACTTCACCTGTTGGTTTTTTGGGTCCTGTTCGAAAATGTCATGGCTATGCATCGAACAAAGGCCACATTAATAGGCCTATTTGAGGTGGGAAGAGTCAATGAATGGATTGTCACCAAGAAACTTGGAGATGGTTTCAAGACAAAATTAAGCTCTAAATCTGTCACGAAACTTAGTATCAGAGTTGGCAAAAGGTATAATTTATGTGACCTCAAATGAAGTGATCGGATTAATGATCTCGTTTGTTTCTCTCTCTTACACAGAGCACGAGACTCGACTGTATGCTTAACAAGATTTTAACTTCTTTTTCTTCGTTTGTTTCTCTCTCTTACACATAGAGCACGAGACTCGACTGCATACTTAACAAGATTTTAACATATTTTTCTTTCCTTAATACCGTGTGTAACTTTTCCTACTAAACATTCTAACAGTTAAAACATGAAATGTGTACAACGAGAATTTTAATATTTCCATATTCCATTACCGTATTACAACTTTTTTCTTTATCTGCAAACTTCAATTTCTTGATCGAATATTGCAGGCTACATTTCCTAGAGTTCTTTGTTGGTTTCTACCTCTTCTTTTGTGGATGCTATGACTTTGCATTTGGAAGGAACCACTTCTTCGTGTACCTATTTCTCCAATCTATAGCATTCTTTGTTGTAGGATTTGGTTATGTTGGGATTTTTGTTCCCTAATTCTCTTCGTCAACTCGTCCAAAGTTAATTGTGCAGTATTTCTGTCTCGTTTATATTAGAAATAGTTTATATATGCCCAAAAAAGGGCTGATTGTTCTTTTGCATAATGCATAAGGTTAATGCTTAATGAATCAAGTTTCTCAATCATTAAAATGTGCTATTTGATTTATTTCTTAAATTATTTCCTTTATCACTTAATTTAACATAATTTTTCAACCAATTAATTTGTCTGAGAAATAACATGGTTGAAAGGTGGGTCAGGGACAGCATGTCCCGTGCTCACTTTATGTCATTAAGTTAAAAAGTTTGGAACAAGCATACGTTAAAAACGAGGAAAAACCTAAGTTGGGTTATGCAAGCGTGGACCACCTTAACACGTGTGAATCAAGAAAGGCGTGAATGCATATACATTGTATACGTTCATTATATGATTACTTGAATGGAAGGGGAAGAGAGAGTCATTCATGAAAAAAGATAATAGAGCAGGGCCACAAAAAGTACCCTAAAAATAGATACCCCATGGCTAAGGAATAACAAATAGAAGGAATGGCCATCATAAAACCTAACTGTCCTTTGTTTGGTATTCTAGCAAATGTGCCATTACTTTCTTGAATAAAAACAACTAGATATTTCCTGTAACTTTCTAAGGTACAATTATGGCTTCCTGGACCAATAGACTATCAGTGGACAAGTGGGACTAAGCATATTAACAATATCATCAAACTATTTTCTACCGTCAAGACATGTGTGCGCACAAAACGAGAGTTGATATGTAACGATTCACGTGTTAATACGTAGGGTAGTGGTGTCAATCGGGCCAGACTCGTCCAGTTGCAGAGGTCATAGGAATGCTCTTAAAGGCTCAGCCTATCCAGATTTTGTGACGAACTGGGCTGAGTGGGAAGGCAGGTTAGCCCATGGAAGGGGCAACATACCCAGTATCACGAAGAGCCTTTCCTTCTAGTGCAGAAAGGAGTACCATGCGGCAGCAGTCTACTCAACTAAATTACCTTCTACCTATTTCCGGTCGATTTGGGACGAAAGACAATTTAAAGAAAAGATTTGAATGCATTAAAAATAGCGTATTCATTTATTAACAAAATAAATAAATTACAATTATTGGTGTAGGGGACAAGATGACAATGGTTGTTGAAGTTAACACGAGATGGATTATTACAAATTACTTACATGTTTTGTCAACGAACAAGTAACTTTATTGCATAAAGATTACCATCCATAATGATCCTAGTAATCAAATCAAATATCGTATAGAATGTTTTCCAATTTTTTGTATGCTCATAAGGTAATAAGCTTTTGGGGAAGAATTTTGATTCTAGCTTGCATTCACAAGCACAACGAGAGAATCGCAAAAATAATATAAATTCATCATAGCATTTGCAACGAACAAAATCTACAAAGAAAGAGCAATAGAAAAATCAATTTTCCACATGAAATTATTTTCCACATAAATAAGGCTGCGGATTGACTTGAATTATATTATAATGATCATTTAGTCATAGAAAGAGCATAGAAAATTGAGCATGTCCTGTCACGACTTATTTTTGTAGCAAAAGTATTTATCCTAGAAAATGCATAAATAAGATAAATAGTAGTAAGTCCTATAAAATGTAAAATAATAATAATAAATAATAATAATAATAATAATAATAATAATAATAATAATAATAATAATAATAATGAGTAGTAGTCATCCATGTGTGATTTAAATGAATGTTTAATTTTGATTTTAATTGATTTTATAAATTGTGTCCAAACAGGGTGTAAGCTTTTTAGTCCTTGTTTGACGACTATTATTCGGGGAAAATAGAGTTCTGAAATATGAATTGTGATTTTTAGCAAAATGTGTGATTAAAAAAGTAGTAAAAAAATTTGGTTGACGGACAAAATATTTTATTTTATAAATGTTTGATTGAAAAT
>CAIGRP010086972.1:0-22766 GCA_903798385.1 Fraxinus cuspidata | reverse complement strand
ACAAAATATATTCTAAATTATTGTAGTTTATGTCATATATGTAAAACTCAATGGTTGAACGAGAAATTGAAACAAATAAAAAAATCAAGAAAAAAAGGACAAAGTCCAAATGTTTGAGTACCAAATTTTAAATATTTGATAGTTAATTCGAACCACAAAATGATACTTTAAGGATTGCTATGAGATAAATGGATGGAATTAGAACTCAAAAAGAAATGGAATATGATCAAAGTATTATCAAAATCAATATCTAATCGCACAAGTTATATTTCAAATTTTTAGTTGAAATTTGAGTAACGCAATTTGAATCGTCTCAATCGGATAACAGGAGAAAAAGTTATGGCCAAAATATTGATTGTTGTGTAGAGACCAAAAAATTCGCACACGAAGGCAGCTTTCCTTATTCGATTGGAACTCTTTTGGAAATCAACGTGGACATGATTTCAACCAATTTTCTACTTCCACAAATACCTAACAGCGGAATACAAATGAGATGCCTCTCATATATATTTCATACTCCAATATTTATCAATTATTATCATCAAATGAGGAAAATTTATAGTTTTTGAGAGAGAATTGAAGGGAACTTGCAAGAATTCAATCAATTGAAAATTCAAACTTGATTTTTGGGCAAAGAAGAGAAGACACAAGTGGAGATTCATCAAGAAACCATTGAAGAGATTCAAGATTTCAATATTCATCTTTATCTTCTCAATTTATTAAACATTCGGGTTATATCTTTTCAATTTCTTGTAATTTCGATATGTTAGGCTAGTTTTATACACTGTTAGGATGAGATGAATCCTTACTATGGCATTTTTAGTTTTTAATTAATTATTTTGACTTTAAATTGATTTGATATGTGGATGTTTTGTTATCGTTTTTATCGTTCTTTCAATTGATTGATCATATATTGAATTGTTAGTAAATTTTATGTTATCAAGAGAGATAATAGAGTTTAAACACAATATAATAAATATTGTAAGATTCGATAGATGATATAGATATACATCTATGTTTTATATGGTTTCAATAAGTGTTTTAACACTTGTTAATGCATTTATCATGTTCGCATATTTTATCGAGAGATAGAAGAATTATATAAGGGGAAAAGATTTGATTGCTATCGAGAGAGGCTTTCAATTAAATTATGAAACTTGACCAACATGAATGATTTCAAATTTTCACTTTAATTGTTACATTAAAAGTGGAATAATAAGGAAAAATCAACATCTTAACAATGCATCTCATATATTTGAAAAACATATTTACTTACTTTCATTAGTTTAATTGATAATTTAGATATGTATATATTAGTATAGAAAAAATTACAAAATTTGTTTGCAATTCATATTTGCAATTAATTTTAACTCGGTCAAACACATAATTCTCGTGGGTTCGACACTCCATTCATCATAATATTACTTGACTACGATCCCCGTGCACTTGCGGATTTTCAAATGACCATAAAAGAATAGACGACCCAAGAAGTTAATTACTTGTCACCTAGCATGCTCTTGAGAGAAATATCAGTATCGCTTCCTTGGCACTAAAAGGATCTCGTTTTATGCCTGGCAAAGATAGTTTGCCCAACAAAGATGGCAACTCTTTCCACACTAGACGAGACTTGAAATTGTGTTAAGCGGAAAAATCCTCCTTATTTTCTTAACATACAGTTGTTACGTGTGCATTTTCAACGCTTCATGGAGTTTTTTGTCTCCTACGTGTTCGATATGGATACGCTAGCAGTGACGAAGCCAGCACCTGGCAAAGTGGCGCGGCAGTCCGTCTTGGCTTCACTGGAATTTACAGGTGTAGCATCTATGCGTAGTTGAAGTTCAAACATGCCACCGTGAAGAGAATTGGGGAAGAAATATTGGGGCGAAGATGAATAGTTTGGGTTTTTTTTTTTTTTAGTTGGACCATTCTTTCCAAAAAAAAAACAAAAAAACAATGGCCTATTATTACTTAAGTGAATTCAATAGGAACCTAACCCAATGCCTATAGCCATTTCAATTTCACGCACTACTTCCTACACATAGTCAGAACTCGCAGGCCACAGGTCTGGCCTCTACGAATTGAGGCTGAGAGTTCGATCAACTTCTTCCAAGCTTCTTTCTTGCTGTTGCTTCGACATGTTTCTGGGAGTTATTCATTTTAAATGTTCTTGTGTTTTTTTCATCATTATTTTGTTGTAAGTAAATTTAGTAGGTGGGTTGGGAGGGTTGTACTTGTTTGTATGTTTTGAGTTCACATCGCTGGAAACTCCAATTCGTTTATTTTTGTTCAATTGTTTGTCTAGAATCTAAATGATTTTAATATGTCGAATGGTAGAAACTTTTGATCAGTGCTATCAATTATGCTTGTGTTTAAACCAATTTTTCTATGTTCCAGACTTCTAGTGAATTTCACAAGTATTGATTTGGAAATTGAATTAGGAAGCTACTTTCCAGACTTTTGTTCGAGAAATTGCCCAGGACTTCAATTCAAGGTATGTGATATTTTTGATAAATGATAAATTGAGGAATGTGTGATATGTAATAAATGATAAATTGGAGTTGGAAATTAAAACTTGATGATAATTTCATATGTATATGATTTTTACATTTTAGTTTATTTATATATAGATTGAATTTTTTTTAAATAATATTTAATTAAATATTAATAAACAATGACGCTATTACAGTTGTTGGCTGTCGATGGTCAATAATCAACGATCATCGACAGTCCTACTTGATCTTAAATCCTGAATCCGCAACTGTATGCTAACTAGCTTTTTAGAGTTTTCCGTGTAGCCTAGCGTGTCCACCCATGTTACATATAGTCGATATAGATAGAAAATTGGTGCTTAGCGTTTGAGACCTTTTTCTTCTCTTGTTTTGGTCATTCGTTCTAAGTGAATTTAAGGGTAGTTTTAATGCAACAAAATGATGTTGAATTTCTTTATGACGAAAATGACGTTTTACCTGAATTTGATAAGATCAATCACAGACACCTCCCTTTTCCACGTAACATAGCCACTCGATTGGTCAAAATAAAGTTTATTACAAAACTGGAATAAAAGGTTTTTCTTTTGATGTTTCACTACAAAAGATATTTATTTATTTATCTGCTAATATAGTTTCTGTAACATTGACACTTCAATTATGGTAGCTTGTCCATATTCGACACTTCCCGAACACTCTGTCATGGTAATTTTTTTTTATTTATCAGAAATATTATATGTTTTAGGGTTAAATCCATCAATGACCACCCAATTTTATATTTGGTGTCATCATGACCATTCAATTTGATTTTATTTCATTAGTATCATATGGTCACCCGTCTGATTTTACCTCACCATGATTATCCAACTTCTTTACACAATTTTCACTAATTTTAAAAAGAGTAAAATTGTAAATTTGTATTTTATATATAAAACAAATTTTAAAAAAATAAAAATAAAAACTTATTTTTAAAAAAATATTACTTAAAAAATAAATAAAAAGTTATTTAAAGAGTTACTTAGAAAAATTAAATAAAATAAAAACTTATTTTAATAAAATCTTACTTAGAAAAATAAAATAAATTAGTGAAAATAGTGAAAAGAAAATGGATGATCATAGTGAAATGTTATATGAAATTAAGTGGCATGGTGAAACGTTATATGAAATTGAGCGATTATGGTAAAACAAAATCAAATTGAATGTCCATGATGACACTAAGTATAAAGTTAGGTGACTCATTGGTGAATTTAATCCTATATTTTTTTTATCTCAAAGTTATTATTAAATAACAAATATTTATTCATATTTAAAAGATTTCGAAAAAATAATTAATAATAAGTATAAAACTTAAGTTATACGATATAAATAAATAATTTAAAAGAACTTAATTAACGTGTCAACTGCGTATCGTGTCATTAGGTTTTTGGAAAATTACGTATTGGACACGTGTCTGTATCGATGCTTCATAGAATATAGTTGTGGTGGGTCGTGAATGTTTTTGGGCCTAGTCTTGTTTCTTGGACAGGCCCATGACTGCACATGGACTCCAAAAATGCAGACTTTTTCGAACAACTCAATAATGCTTTAAGCACCTTATAACCATTTCCTTCTCAACTTGTCTCGATTTTTATTTTTAACAAATTCCACTCCTAATTGAGAGGATATATTGCACGATCAAATCTTTTAAGTATATTTGGTATTACTATTAACAATACAAAGTGAAAATAAATGCAAGATATATTTCTTAAATATTCACACGTCTAAAATAAATGTGTACATATACACTCATTTTTGTGGGTCCACTTTTTAAGTTACATTTGCTTCCTCCACCGCCTAAAGATGGTGTTTTAGAGAGAGAGAAGGAATTACTTCATCCCCAATTTTCTCCCACTTCCTATTCCTTCTCCCATTCGTCCTATAAATGTAATTCTCTCACTATACATCCATCATTACATTCTTTACATATTTACTACCCAAAAAGCTGATTTTAATTGAATTATTTTTGATTCATTTAAGTGATTTATGGTGAAGCTTACGTTGGTCGGTAGAGTGAAAGATGGGTTGCCTCTTGCAGAAGGTCCAACTTATAAGAATCACGAAAATGAGAACTTGTCAACTTACAAGCAACAAGGAGAGTTCATACTCAAAGAAATCTCAAGAGGAGCCTTATCAACATCAAAGATGACCATTTTTCTCAATTCCCATTGTTTCAAGTATGCTTTTCTTCTCTAAATTGTATTTGCATTTACTTGTTCAATGTCTCATCTAATTTCCTTGAACATGTGACCACTTAGAATATTCGAATTGTCGAATAATGTTATCTACCGTACATGCATGTAGTAGGTTATCGTAATGTAGAAAGCTGATTTTATTTATGAAACTAGAATTCTTCGACCACAAGTTCGCCCATTCACGATTACCCATGTGCTTGCAATGTATTCTTTTTTTCTATATATATATATGTCGATTTATCATTGCTCTCGTAAGAAGGGTTAGGACTTATCGAGTAATATAGACTTGAAAAACTTTATTTGATATAGTTTTATACCACTTATAAACACGCGATTTCTCCATTGTAATGTATTTCAATACTCTACATGAGTAGCCATTCACCCACAAGTTTTTACTTATCTAGCCATCGAATATAACCTATTCCAGCATAAAACTTTTAACCTGCAACTTGAGTAATATACACTTCTTTGAAATCTTTTTTCTCTCTGTAGCATTTGCAATTCATAGGGTTATAATGTTTTTATTTTTAATCATGGTTTGGTTTTCAGTTATATTGTTGAGAATGGAGTTTGCTTCATGGCACTCTGTGACTCAGCCTATCCAAGAAGGCTGGCTTTCTATTATCTACAAGACCTGCACAAGGAATTTGACAAGTTTCATGTGGGACTCTCAGATAGAATTACGAAGCCATATAGCTTCATCAAATTCGGTAATTTCCTGCCACTATAATTACGATTCCCGATTATTCAGTTGACAATAGGACATGTTTGTTACGTTGTTTGATTGAATAAGATAGAAGAAGGATCATATAACAAAGTTCGTAATTTTCCTCTTGAGTCCTACAGATGGTATCATTGGAAATGTTCAAAGAAAATATGAAGATACAAGGACACAGGCAAATTTATCAAAGATGAACGCAGTGTGTTCCCAAGAACCAGACAATATGGCATCAGAAATTTTTTCTCAAATAATAAAACGAAGAAGAAGATCTGGTAAGCTTAATTTATCGACTTGCTATCCAACTCAACACAATATCATAGAGAGTGACAATAGGGGCGATTAATCAGCTTCTCGACTATTCACCAAAAAAATAAACTAATGTGAATTATGCAATGACGGTATAATTTTTTCTTTTCTTTTATCATCAGAAATGTTGGAGAGGATAAGCAATGCACATCTAAATGTCTCTCCAATCTGGGGTTCCAAAAGTCTTGAGGTCTGTATAAATTTATAAGTTTTGCATATAAATTCTAGTGGTTTTTAGCATGCAACAGAACTGTGTAGCTTAAACTTTGGAGATGTTAATATATCTTCCCTTCTGTTTTTTGCTAATTCCACAGATCATCGCTCTGAAATGGACACCAATAGTAATAGTCCTTGCAGTTGCTACTCTACTTTTATGGATCAGCTTAATCCATAAAGATGACTAATAGATTGTCTATTAAACCTGTTAAATCTGAGGATATTCATTGAGCTTCCAAAGTCTCTAGTAGAATGTTACTGTAAATTCCTAGCATGTACTTAAGATTTGATATATATGGAAAGCATGTTGATAAATAATTAGTTGGCTACATAATTCCTTTTCTGCTCGGTTCATTGTTAAATCTCTGAGAAGATTTAAAGCACCTATATCCTCGCAACTAAGACAAGTCATGTTAATCTTGGTCACCTCTCTTCTAATTTGTTCTATTGAGATCACGTCACTAGTAACTGAAACCTCTTTAGGTCTACACAAAACATGATTTGTCAATCGGTACCACTTCTTCTTGTTGGTCTATATTTTCATTTCAAGCTCAAGCCTATGTAATAACAATTATTAAAGGTGCACACAAATAACTATAAGTAACTAACTATACTTTCTTTAGCCCTCTAAAAAATTTGAAACGTAAGAATGTCATAAATCTGTCAAGTCATTGATGCACACAGAATCAGCCAAACACTAATGTACTATTTTATTTATTTATTATTATTATTATTATTTTCTCATAATGAAATCCTTCCTGAATACAAGTTAAACTGAATTAAACTTTCAAGTAACAAATCTGAACATACCAAAATACCTAATAGACCCACTAACAATTCTTAAAATACATATCCATACAGCAAAAGGCTACATTAGATCATATTCCTAACATGACATCAGAAGATGCCCCAAGTAGTAAAACATAGACTTCATAAAGCAATGTGAGCGAGAAAGGAATTTGATTAGCTACAAGCTACAGTTACAATAAGGACCCTATCAGGAAGAAATATCATAAGTAAAAGAAACTTTATGCTCAAATTGTCTATTCTAGAAAAAAATGATCAACAAATTATGCAGTATTTGCTAAGTCATCTGTGAAACTTTGGACCTGCAGACGACTCGATTCTAATTATCCAGCAACACTTTATCCTTGTATGAGCTCTAGAATGTCCATGACTATTCATAAGTGGATTAAGTTGAATTGGAACCTGGATAGCTGCTGTGGAATGGTGGATATAACAGGTCCATATCTCTGCCATTCGCAATGAAGTGCTTCGTAAGAATCATAAGATTGCCTTGTTGAGATGATTGTCAACCTTCACCACATAATGCCAACAACGATGCCTTTTGTGTATGTTTGTTATTGCTATTATTTTTATTTTTTTTTGGGAGTGGGTGTGTGGGGGGTAATGCTACCATCATGTTAGGTAAATCATAGTTGAGGAAATAAAAAAGAGCAAATAAAACACAGAAGGCAAAAGGAAAGCAACTGTAATTATTGGAAGTTATATTAGATTGATCATGATACATCTGTCCTTCTAATCTGTAATTGAACTGCTAATATAACTATTTTGATTAGAGCTACTGAATATCTATCATACCTGAACATTGACGTAGAGTTCAAACAATGGAACAGCAAGAAGTTTCAAGTTTTTTGGCACAGCGAAGTACTCTCTTTCAGAAAGGCGAACCATGAAAAGTTTCTTGCACTCCTGCATTACCAAGATGAACAGAAAGCACTGATTAATACCAAAAATGTCCTTACAGAATACTATTGCAATTAAATTTATGTTTTAAATTTTAATCTTACCTTAGGTTTCGTAATATGTGGAGGGCAATAAGGGTACATTATAGTCTCAAAATTTGGTCTCCACCAGATAGCCACGCACTCGCCTATCTGAAATGATCGTTGCCAATACAAAAAAGAAGCATCTCGTAAGGCAAACACAGTAAATAATTATAAAAACTAGGAGAAGGCCATGAAACAAGGTCTATCAAAGATCATAATCCCTCACGTAAAGAACAAAACGTAAATACATAGGGTCTTCAACCTTAAATCCAAGACGTATGCATCCAAGTAAATCACAATCTGAGATAGAATTTAGTTGTCAGCATCTTACCACACATTCCTTTTCTCTTAAAAAAATTGGCAGAGCAGTAAACTCTACTTCCCACATTACAATCTTACTGAACATTGTCTACCTTGAACTTGTGCTGAGATAGAAAACTCTTAAATAAACATTACCTGCCAATCTGGCTGAAGAGAAGGTGAATTAGCAGCAAGTTTGCTAGAGAGTTTCCTTTTCAAGCCCTCAATCTCTGCAAAAATATGTTAAGAAAATGAAAATAAGTACAGAATAAGAAAAATAAAAGACATTTTGATAAAAGTTCCCAAGTCCCGCCGCATTTTCTCTATTCTTTTCCTTTTTTCACCACACCAGGGCAGCCTGAATGGGGGTAAGGGAGTGTTAGAAAACCAAGCATAAAGTAGCAATTAAGACTTCTAAAAGTGGAAGTAAAATATTATACCATTCTTTCCTGGCTTCAGCCGGCCGCCTGGGAGTTTACAGACAGTATTTCCGATTTGCAGAAGAAGTATATGGGGATGATTGTGTTCTTGTACCTATTGAGCAATATTATCTAATTAGCCACTATTGGAAATGGATAAATTATTTTTCGCAATATATGTAATATTCCTGCTGAAAAATAGTAGTAAGATTGAGAAAATATAATAAATTTGAAAATTGAAGCCTCTATGGTAGTCTTGAATAATGAAAGAGGGACAGTAATGGAACTTATCATATTAGTTACATAACCCCCAATAGTGTCCGTCGATTTTTAATTGCAGTTGTATGGTTGACAATGAGAACAACAATTTAAAAATGAACAATTGAAGAAGAAAAGGAACGAGAAAGAAAAAGGGCTCAAGAAAGAATTTAGAACAAGAGAATATCAATTTATTTCATATATTTCAAGGGTCTATAAACTAAAACCTAAGCCTCTTTATATAGGAAAGGACTTCCAATCTAAGTAAACTTTCAATCTAAGCAGACTTGTAGAAGATAACATTGAGATAATATCAAAACTCCTAACACATAAAAAACTAAAATCTAGATTAACTCAAATTCTACTTCTTTCTAGTCCTTCGCCTTGAGTAGACTTTAAAATTGATTCCCTGTTACATCATTACTCCCTTATTGAAAAGAACTTGACTCCTACGAGGTAAAATTCAGATAGACATCCAAAAGTTCTGTATCCAACTGGCGAAACTTATCTTTAGTAATTCAAGTAGCATCACTAGATGGATGACATTTCGAACCAAAAAACTACAAAAAGCACCATTGTGTGAAGCAATGATCTCATAGTTGAGCACCTCATCAACAATATCATGAAGAGAAAATGCGGTGACGGGTACCTGGGGGGATGGTCGAGCAGCCTATCTTGCAAATACGTTAGAAGACAAAATCAAAGGCTCGAACGTGGATTGATAACAATATAAATCCACTAAACTGAAAACAAGACTAACATTAAGTGCGTCGACAAATCAAGTAGATAAGCATTAACTCCAAGCTTTTTAATAATGGGAAAAGGTCTAGGTGATCAAGTACAAAGTTTTTAGCAGCATGTTTTAGAAAACGTTTGGGTGCAAGTCGTATCCTGACAAAGTTGCTAAAACTAAATTTCTTTATACCTACGATGTGAATTGGCTATCACTTGGTAGTGGTTATTACTTAAAATAATTTTCCATTTAATTTTATCATGTATGTCCCAAATGTGATCAGTAAAAACTTTAACATAAACAATGGGATAAATTAGGAGGCAAATGAACAAGATCAATTGGCCGACATGGGAAGAAACCCACGACGATCTCAAACGGGCTATAAAAGATTAACCTATTAACAGAATTGTTTTACTCGAACTCAGCAGTAAGCAACACAAGATTTCAATTACTCGATTTTCCCCAACTAAGCAACAAACTAGGCTGCCTAGACTACGTATCACTACTTCAATTTGACTATTTGGCTAGGGTGATGCAAATGAAAACTTAAGTATTATCCTAAATAATTCCCACAGTGTCTTTCAAAAGTAATTAACAAATTTAACATCATGATCAAACACAATAGTCATTGGGAGCTCATGTAGGCAAACTTCTTCGAAGAACAACTTAGCTACATAGGATGCATTAGCAGATTTGAAAAAGGGAATGAACCAAAGCATCGGTCCGATACTAGATGTAGCCTTTCCATTAGGCAAGATACCTAATATTTATAACAGTTTACTAGTTAAAGGTACATGATCTCTAGCTGTTTTAGGCAACCTTAGAACAAAATCCATACTAAGATCATGCTAGGGAGTATGAGGGACGGGGAGAGGAGTATACATCCCTGTACTTTAACCTTATTCTTTTCCTAGTTGACACGTATGACATTAAGACACAATGCGAGCAACGTCCTTAAGGAAAGGCTAATAAAATCAATCGTCGACAGCTAAACCCCTTCATGTAGTTCCCAAACAAAGAACTCACGAAATGAGGTACGAGTATACACAACTTGGTTCTTTTGGAAAGATAACCATCATTGAGCAAAGAAGCAATATGGTAAAATAGTTACAAGAGGAGTTAGATAAAAGTTCTTGAAAGATGATGTCAAAGTCTGGAAAACTGAGATAATTATCTTTCAAGCACTCAAATACTACCACGGTAGTGCACATGAAATGGAGCACCGTAGCGATTTAAAGCATCAACCGCTTTGTTTTCAACTCCGGCTCGATGGTGGAGGACAAATGTGTAGCTTCAAGAAACTCGACCTACTTAACACGTCGGTTACTCAAATTACGCTAGGAATTAAGGTTACAAAGAGTATGATGAATAGAGAACAAACTCCTGGGGAAATAAATAATATCGCCAATGTGTAATAAAGCTTTCTATGCTGAGGGGTTCCAACGAAAATTCTCTTTTTTCATATACTAAGTGATGGAGGCAGTGATAGAATAGAAGTCTTTAATGAATCTCCGATAAAATGAAGCTAACTGTTAGAAGCTACGGGTGTCCATCAATGTTGTAGGTTCAGGCTACCTCCTTTTTTTGAAATACCGAGAACGTAAAAAGGAAAAAATGGAAACACCTACTGCTACCTAATTACTCTGCTCCTGGATTTGTATATGATGGTGGCTTGATAATTAGTGTGTATGGTTTGAAAGTATTTGGATGGATTGTTGATGGCGGGTATTACTGGTAGGACTGGTGAGAATTTATTTTTCACAACAAACAACGCACGTGAATAATATAGTCTAATGAAACTACTTGCTTTGGTATCAAATTGACAACGAACATAAAAATTTGACAAAATAAATAAATAAATAATTTACGAAGAAAGAAACGAGAAAGAAAAAGGCTTAATTTAGAATTTAGGACAAGAGAGTATCAATTTATTTCATATATTCAATGGCGTCTATAATCTAAAACCTAAGACCCTTTATATAGAGAAAAGACTTACAATCTAAACAAACTTGTAAAAGATAACATTGAGATAACATCAAAAGTCCTAACATATAAACAAAATTTTAATCTAGATTAACTCAAATTCTACTTCTTTCCAGTCTTTCACTTTGAGTAAACTTTTAATTGTTTCGCCATTGCATTAATAGTACATCTAATCAATGACGATGATTGGAACAATTTGTGAAAAAGATTAGCTCACACTCGAACATGACTGAACACGGAGAGTGTACATAGATGAGAAAATATTGTTTTGCATAATTCCTAGCTGAAAATGAGCTAAACTTAGCCCATGATTAGAACAATTTGTGAACAAGATGAACTCACACCCGAACATGACTGAAAATAGAGACTGTACATAGATAAGTTGAGAAATTATGGTTTTGTATAATTCCTGACATGCTGAAAACGAGCTAAACATTGCCCATGTTTGAAGTACTATTTATAAACTGTTAAGCCACATTTTATTCACATATTTTGTGGAATTCGCAAATACTACCCACTCATTTTTGTCTATTTATAATTTAAACTATTTGTAAACAACTCCCAAACATGCTTTTAATCATGGTTGGAAATAATACTACTGATAAAATACATATCTCCAAACAAAAAACATTGTTTTCACCTTTTTCTTCTAATAAAGATAGAATGCAAGCCAAATTTTTTATGCCTTCCCATGTTTGCTAATGGAGGAGATGAGTACTGTGCAATCGACAAGAAGAGGAAAACAAAGAATTCACTGCCATCCTTGTTCGTGAAAGAATATAGTACTTAAGGATCAAGTTCATATCACATAATGATTCGTGCACCATCTTTGTCATCCATTGTAAAAGAAAAGAAACATAACTGGAAATATTCAAAGTTTGAAACACCTGTCACTTCAAACATTCTCAGAACTAACGTCGGAATCAAGGCATTTCCGTATTGCACCCATTCTTAACATTAGAAAAACTAAGTTGATACATAAACATTTGGGGATCACTATGCCTCCCCAGAGTAGCATAGCAATGAAAAAGACAATAGCCAATTAGCAAAGTCAGAACGTATGCAACAGTATTCATTAACAAAATAAATTTTGATTTCACTTAATCTTGAATCTAGACAAGAAAAGACTCCCTCGTTCATACTCAGCACAGAAACATGAGGATCTTTCGAGTGGCTTCAGAACTATATCAGATTGAATATAACTTCACTTCACTTATCTGTTTAAACAAGTCTTTAATCAAGCCCACTTAGCTAATCTTATAAATAGAAGGTTTTGAAGGAACAAAATTCCTCGCTAATTTTTTGACATGTCTATATTAATTGGCCAGTGCTTACATAACCTTGTCCATGTCAAATAATCTTGACAAAATAACACTTAAGCTTTACATTAGAAAAGGCAAAGCCTAAACAATTCTAAAGAGAACCAATGAATCCAAAAATTAAAAGTATATTCTCAAAACTACAACTTCAGCAAATGCAAGTATTTGGTCAGAATGTTTCACACAAATAAATAAGTGTTGATAATACCAGTAAAATCCCTTCAACGCTAGTCCTCATACCTTCGGTGACGTCTCTCCATTCTCCCTCCCTCTCTCCCTCTTCGTTTGTCGATATCGTGAAGCTTGGTTTGATTGAATTTGCTCCGCCGAAACCGCCGGTGGCCAATAGCAGGTTTTAAAAAGCGTGTCGGCCTCGCTTCCGGTTGGACCTTTCCCTTAAGTCCCTAACTAAAGTCGTTAATTTTGTCGAGAAAGTGCATCTTGTCTCAGAGCTTATATTTAAAAGTTGCCACAACCTTATAATAGGCAATTTATTCATTAGAATGGTCTAGTAATGGAATGGACGGGATTGCGAGAGAACTTTAAGCCTAAGTATTCCTAAAAATTTTTAAAAATAAAATGGTGACGTAAAATTTAAAAGTTCGTAAAAATGATGTATAATCTAACATCGTCCGGCCCCGCGTCGTCCGTTAATTAAAATTGGAATCAGTTAAAATTTTGGATGGCAAACTTGCTTGACCTTGTCCCGCTGCTCTCCTTGTTGCCTACCTTATTTAGTAATCAGGGACAAGGATGGGAACATAGTCCTTGCCTCGACTATACTTTTTATTTTATTTATATTTTAACTGTTAGCGTATTTAAAAATATATTAAAATATTAAATAAGTAAACAGAATGATAATCGAGAAATTTTTAAATCCTGTCCAGAATCCCTGATGTCACCGGTCGAGACTGTACGGCCACACTGCTACTATCCCCTATAAATTCGAGAATTCTAGTTGTTTTATTTGAAATAAGTTTAGATTTTCGAATGATAATGCTACTTATCACAACCGGGGAACAAATTTTGGTGGCTCTGTGGATTCTAATGTTTTCAATTGGTAATTAAGTGTATTTTTTATTTTCAACCAATTAAGATGGTCACCTAGACAAGGTAGACACAAATATCACCCGTGCTTATAGACAGCATTATTCTTTATGAATTAACACTTGACGACATTGATGTTTCTTGTCTGAATGACACTGGTGCTGTTTCATGTCTCCAAGTGTTGTACTCTAAAGGTCAAGTTAATCGTCAATTCTCACAAAAAGATTGATATGTGGACTATTCCTATTTCACATTTAGGTAACCAACTGTAATGAATTTGTCCAATGCATTTGTTTGATAAGGAAAAGGAGACGCGTTCGTCTAATCTGAGTTGGTCGCATGTATTTATCCCGATCTCCATTACAAGTAGCCCACCAGCATCGCAAACTTCACATGGGATTAGTTAACACTTAACCTAGCCATTGACAAACATACAAATGCTTGTTGGTCCACGCATTTACCAACTTCATCAATCAAAAACATAATCTCGAAGAAAAAATTTAAAACTCAAAACCCTACATTTCATTTGACTATCAACTTCACCTTGGGAACGGTACTCAGAAATTGCAATGTAACATTACAAAAGGATTGCTAATGTACGACTTTACCGCCAATTTAAACTTGCAGAACTTACAATTTTGATGAAGCACGACACAGGAATATGCAACATTATCTATTGTAAACTTTAAAACCTACAAATGAAGCAAACCAAGTTGTTTCTTATTCAATCAAACAGGGAGTGCATATAGAATTTTGATACCAAAGACAATGGTGGTTGGTTCTCTGCTTGACAGCAGACTATTGAAGTTGCTTCTCTAACAACGATGTCAATAATCCTTGTTCCCAAAATTCTTGCACCAGAGCTGAGAGGGAATTGGGCGAACAGGAAGATGTGGTCGTCGCTGCAAAAAAAGTGTCTTATTAGTAAATGGCATATAACAAGCATTACATGTGTTGAGGCAACAAGTACTATAACAATAACATAATTGATTTCCCATGGGAAGAAAGCAATTTAGCAGACACTGATGCATACTGCAACGCAAAAGGCACTAAAAATATTCAAATGATCAAATCATACAACGGAAAAAACAAATATTCTCAAGAAAAATTTATCTAAACTTCTCTGTGAAAAAAGTTGTTCTCCAAAGTTATCAAAAGGTGTTCATGGAGAAGATTTATCAATTTTCCAGTTGTGAGCTTCAAATTTTTTGATCAGGTTAGTCCACTTAATTAGGACTTGGTTCAACACGCTGAAGATGAAATATAAATTGTTATCCATACTTAAAGTTAGTTTATCAAGAAAGATACTTTTCCTTAAGCATTCGTCCTTGGGGAGGAACAGTATTCTAGTTCCTTCAGACCATATCTTCTTTTAAGAATCAGCTAATCAAACCACATGTGTTGATAGATTCAATCTAATGGAGGTTCCTAATTTGGCCTTATTATAAATACCTCCACTATAGACAGTAAGCAGCAAAGATATTGCTAGATAACTATGCACGACATAATAATCAAGACAAAGAGCATGTGCAGCAGAAGGAACCACATTTTCACTATCAAAGGCTGAAAATGAACTCTTAATATTGGTAAATGGGAGTTTTACAACCTCAGCATCTGTCAAATGCCTTTATGTCATCAGATTTTACAAATGAGAACTTATTGCATAAATTCTGGGGTTTCAGGAGATCCAAAGAAAGCAAAATCTTGTTAAGAAGTGCTTTGATTACTGTAACTGATCCAATTGGATTGAGAACAATACAATAATTTCCCAGCATCATATCTTGCTCCTCTTTGTGGGAGGAGAAAGAGTGGTTTTCGTATATTATGGACTTAAATAGTAAAACTTCGATGGTCAAGATCTGACAGATGTGTGAAGGAGTTGAGATCAATTGCCTGGTGAACTTTACTTTACCTGAAACTGGAGATTCGTTTAATCTTTTATAAGTTTCTTCCCATTAATAAATATATTTTGTAGTTAAGGAAAAATAAACGACAACAGCAGATGTTGAAGGATGTAATAACTCTATGAATCTTAAATAGGGTAAACGAATATTCACCACAAGCTGAGAAAAGCCATACCGGACAAGGTGTTGGAATGAAGTCTAGAAGAGGTATTTCTATAATGCCTCTAAGTTCTAACAATGCTAAATTTTAAGATATTCACTTCATACCACTCTGGAACAGGTTAATCTAGATGAAAGACTTCCCTACTAGGTAGCAAGAACAATGACATTTTATCAGTCTTAGATAAGTCACTCATAGATTTTTTCTGAAAAAGATTGTAAAATCCTCCTCTGTCTTTTCCTTCGCCTTCCAAATAATTTCTAGGAAGAAATTAATAGGATGTAATGTGTTGAAAGCAAGTCCAGAGCTTCACTATATCATTCATCACCAATATTAATAGTGAGTTGCTCATAGCTAACAAAACAGACATTAATGTTCTATTTTGATATTGGTTTCAGCAAGAAAAATGAATGAAAATCCATAAAGAAAACCTTTCTTTATTTTTGTTCAGAGAGGATAAGAGGAGGAAAATGATTATATTACCATAATTAAGATTTTATAATTTGTTTCGACAAGGTAGAAGAAGATACAGCAAGGA
Organism: Fraxinus cuspidata; assembly: GCA_903798385.1. Classification (NCBI taxonomy): domain Eukaryota; kingdom Viridiplantae; phylum Streptophyta; class Magnoliopsida; order Lamiales; family Oleaceae; genus Fraxinus; species Fraxinus cuspidata. The sequence goes on along the minus strand of CAIGRP010086972.1, from coordinate 6,355 downwards.
ACCCTTCACAGACAGAAATCCAGGATATTGAAGAAACCCGTGCAAAGAGTTGCAATTAGCATATTGCATAGTAAAAATCTCATATATACTTTTATAAAGCCTCAAACCATTTGATAATTAATTCTTAAGCACATAAACTGATAAAGAAGTCCCTACCACGGTGACCAAAAGTCCAAATTTTCTCATCCTATTGATAATGAAATTGATCAAAAATCCTCAATGACATTCATTTCATCCACTGCTCAATTCATAAGAGAAAATACTTTAATTCGTTACGGACCACATTCCAATTCACATCCTAAGAATTCAGTAAAATAAAACAATCAGAAGAATAAAATTAAAAAATCAAAAATTAAACCCTAAAGCAAAACTTGACCAGATCCCCTCGGCAAATACTCACAATTAATCGTTCAAATACGAAAAGATCGATAACCCAATACCTCGAGCTCGGCAGATTTCATGGCGATTGGAATACATACTAGGACGATACCGAACATGGCGAAAGCAGTGTTGCGTTTCCAGTGCTTTGGCCGGCAGTAAGGCCCGCCCGACATACTCCACACCTTTGCCCGAAAGTCTCCTCCGTGTCCATGGGCCCCATCTACGTGGTGGTGCTCTCCTCCTCCTCCACCCATTCTCTCGTGCACTAAGGATGAGTAGTTCGACTTTTACAGCTAAGAGGTGTGAACGACAGAAACCAGGATCAGCAACTATATGGATTTGATTAAGTCGGGTTGTCGGGTGGGTATAGCCCAACAAGTTTACGGGTGGGCAGACAGAAAGGGCTTACTGGGCTTGTCTCCGTAAGCAAACTGGGTCCACGCCCTGTGGTAGATTGATTACACAGAATTAGAGTCAGTAAATAATAAAAACTACTAAACTTTTACCTAACTTGCATCGGGGAACAAAACTTTAATTAGGTACAATCAAGTCATTGAACTTTAATCTAAGTAGTTAAGTATCTGTACAGATATAGTCACCCTATTAGCATCCACCAGTCAATTTAACTATAGAATCATATAGTCTTTTGCAATTTTTAACTCAAAAACTACAATAAGAATATCTCACAATAAAATTTCTTTCGTTTTCCTACATTCATCGTTGTCACCTTTCTATTTTTATATATATAAAAAAAACCTCTACAATATCTAATATTTTCAATAGTAGGTCATCGACACATTCTACGTTCAGTATTTGAACAAAGGATGCTAGTCAATTTAACACTACACAATTACAATCAAGATGCGTCAGAATAAAAATACTTTTTGTTTTCTACCTCCATGGTCGTCAGCTTGTGAATTGTTTAGATTGAACAAGTTGAAAGATGGTAAAAAGAAGACTATTTCCTTGAATTAAGCTCATGTTTTGTTTGGATAAAAAATTAAAATATTTTGATAAAAATATAAAATTTGTGATTGATACGAAAATAAATTTGAAAATAAAGACCGAACATAAACTAATTTTAGGTTGGGGGATCCAAACTGAATTAGAAAAAACTCAACCAGAGTGATGCAAAAAAAAAAAAAGGGGTGTCCAATCTTGCACCTGAGTCCCTGTGTGAATGCAATGATGGTGTTTCCATGGGGCGTTACACCCAAATTATTACACACCGCTGGCTCTCGCTTGTAACATTTCAGAAAATCTATGCAGAGGTTTATAGTACTGAGTTTGGCCGTTCCAATTAGTTTATCTATTTTTGCTGGAATCTGATTCTCTCTCCTCTCTCTCTCCATTTACCTAAAATTCAAAAGCAAAATTTCAGAAAACCCAGAATCGAAACTCGGAGCTGGAGATCGAAGCCGTACGAGAAATTAAAGAGAAAGAAGGGTTTAATTGTATGTATACTCTTCTTATCTGTCTCTTTTAGTGCTTATTATTTGATGTGTGAAGTCTAGAACAATGGGGTTTCTTGTTATTGATTTAGTGAAAATGGCGAATTTTCTTTGATTTTGATGAATCTCAGATGCATTCTCTCTGTATACACATACATACACCTAATCTTTTCCTCGAATTTTGTATCTACATATCAATTTAAGTTCTATAAATTTTCGATTTTTGAATTCTGGGATTTGGAATCTTTGGAACAGGAATCTGTTAGGCAATAATATTTTTTAGAGTGGATGATGTTGGATTTTGTGAAGCTTCATGTTCAGTTAAGTGATTATCAAATGTAACTAGAAAGTTATGTATCAAACAATTGGGCACAAATATTACAATTATATTCCAAATTTTGCGATCTACACACTTCACGCTGCTACACAGAGTGCCAACCACACGCGGACGCCTTGCCCCTCTCGCATATGAAAACTTTATCCTACACTCTGACTCACCATACAACACAATCTTTCCACTTTCCTTTGTAAACAATGCATTATGGGCACAAACTCTATGCATAGAGAGAAGTTGACAAACTCAGATAATTCAATGCCCTCGAGATTTGTAATTATAGCCAAAATATTTTGACTAGTATGAATAGTTGGTATGATCTATTTCTTTACAATATAGCAATTACAGGCATTACTCTACTTTTTTCATCCTTTTGTCTTGTTGATCTCCTCTCTCTTAAATTTCAGTGTGGATTTCGCTCAATATTACCGTTAGTTAACTAGAGTACATAAAAAGAGTTGAAGTGCTGAACTTACTGACACACACACACACACAAATGTCTTCACAGTTGGTGGCTAAATATATAATCATTTTGAGGTGCTTACCATGTACTCTAGAAGAGAATATCATACTTTTCCATCACTACTGGTTATTGGAGCCCTATAATGGGAATTATGACCCCGATGCCTTAGTATTGCTCAAGATTCTTGTCATTATGTTAATCAGAGACCCGAGAGAGCATGCATACCTACGAACATAATCTGATTGTGATACTAATGGCAATACAAACTCTTGCATTTCTTAAATTGGTTCAACAACCTCAAATTGTAAAACTTGGTTGAAAATGTAGTGCTAAAGGGCAATAATCCCGTGGGAGTGTGACTTATGGGCTGGTGGTGGGGGCTGCAAGAGCTGCTGGTTACATTTTTTTTTTTTTTTTGGTTGGTCGGGGGTGGTGATGGGAATTGAAGCAGGTTAGGGTAGCGTGGGTGTATTGGCAGGGATAAGTGTTTTTTTTCCCTTTTTTGTCTGTCTTTTCTTTTTCTTTTATTTTAAATACAAATAAGGGTATTAAGTAAAAAATTAACTTATAACGGTTCTTTGGATGGTTTATATAGATATGGAACAACAATAAAGGACCTAAAGGTTGTGGACGAACTTACTCCTTTATGAAGTTTGGGTTGGGAATGAAAGCTGCAATTTATTTTACTTATTGGTGATAACAATTCTCACCACCAATTCATTAATGCTTGGCTCATTGATTCTTCATACCATCATCTTTTTTGCTTTCTTTGTGGGTGCAGAGACGTCCTAAGCTTTCTTGGAGGAATTCCACAAGCAATGGAAATGGAGGATATAGGCTACCATTCAAGAAAATGGGAGGAAATGGATAACGATGTTCTGGTCAAGATATTCCAGTGTTTTGACATCTTTGGGTTGACCTCTGGGATTGGTCAGGTTTGTAGCACATGGCGTTCAGCAGCTTGTGATCCTTTAATCTGGAAGACACTTGATTTATCAATGCTAAAGTCAAATTTCATTAAAACCCCATCAGAACCTTATGTATACGTGGATGGACCGTCTGATAAAATGCTGACCCGAGTCTTGAAGATTGCTTTGAGCCTTAGCCATGGAAACATGACAACCTTGATTTTCCATTATAACCTATTTGTCAGCGACGATCAATTGACTTACACAGCCGAGAGGTATATCCAGAGACATACTCACTTTTGATGTACTTCGTTTCTTCTTTGTAGTTGTGTTTACATTTCTATTGCACTGGACTATTAAAGAAGAAAAATAGCTACAAATCTTGTTTTTTATAGAATCCAGTATTAAGTTCTTATTGCTAGTTGATCAAGGATTCTAATTCGGTAGTTGGATGATGATGTCAACCTATCTATACTGCAGGTGCCCATGTCTGAAGCGTCTAGTTATGCCTGCATGGAACAGAATAAAGAAGACTGGAATATGTAAAGCTATTCGCGTATGGGAAGACTTGGAGTCATTGACAATGCCAAGCATATCGAACCCTCCATATCTAATCGAGGAAATTGCCAAAAATTGCAAGAAGTTTGCTGAACTGAAGATCATGGGCCCGTGTCACATTTACTTTGCATCGACACTTGCCGCATTCCTCCCGAACTTAAAAATCTTAAGCATTCGGTGCTCTATGTTATTTAAGGATGCCCTTAACATTATCTTGGATGACTTGAAAGAGTTGGAAGTACTGAACATATCTCACTGCGTACTTATAGAAAGTCCTCCACCTTCACCTCGAAGAGTCCTCAGGCAGCTTGACGAATCAATTCTAGAAAAAGCTAGGAGGCTGCGGAAATTTATAACGTGCATGAATGACTCATGCATCACGTGCCAGCGCACAAGGTACGACGAAGGGCTCATGAGGTGGTACAAGTATGAAGCAGATTTCTGGAAAGTAGATGAAGTGAAATCTCTTGCAATTTGAACAAGTTTGGAAATGGTTAAAAATGTTGTTTTGATTTTCTTTTCATACAATTTTCTGCAACTTTTAGAATTCGAAATAAGATCTGTGTAGATTAATGACAAATAGAAGTCATTCTTAGGAGACTGGAAAAGGTTTTAACATTTTTGTTACCTGCTGCTCTATGTAAAGTTTACTTGCTAATGCTTAATATACCAAGGGGATTTCAGATTTGAGGTGTTCTGCTGGTGTTTTTTTTTTTTTTGGACTCATTCATTTATTTGTTTCTTGGTCGAATTTTTGAAGTTCGTGCAATGGTCCAATATCTTGAGGATAATTAAAAGCCTTTCTTGTGTTGCTTAGCCCTGTTTGGCCCCATTAATTTATAATGCATTTTTCTCTCTTCTTTTTAATCGCATATTTTTCAATAAAATGATATTATATGTAAATAAAAAAAAATTCTTTCTTTTTTAACCATACATTCTCCAAAAAAAATATTATTTATCTCATTATAAATTGAAATAATAGAGCCTAAACAGGGGCTTAATCTTTGCCATTGTTTTATATGCATATTTTTTGGAATGTAGTATCAGATCAATGAAAGTTGAAAAAGAAAAACTCGTCTCCTCCAAGGGCGGATTTAGCGTAGGAGCAATGGGGTCAACTGTCTACACGCTCAATTTCAAAACCTCATTTGTACACACTAAAATACAACCCTTGTACAGGAGTTGGTAGTTGTCACTCTGCAGCAAACCCACATTTTGCCTCCACAATTTAAATTTGCCCCCACGAATCCAACGGCATGTTGTTCTTGCATTGAGAATTGTAAGCAACAACGAAATTGTCAAACTTTATCAACAATTACTATTCAATTATTTATCATTAAGTTCTATTTATTAATAAATTAAATTGTTTATAAAGTCTTCCCAAATGAACAGAATGTAATGGTAATTCAAAAAGAACATAGATTTCAATTGGTATTAGCTTTTCTAATTTTGCTGGATAAAAGATTCATCATTCTCTTATCGGAATGCTTTTAAATATCCGAATATTGAGATGTCGACCTTAGCATTGTAGGGAGTGAAGTCCTTATTAAACTTACTTTCAGGAAAGCGACTCGGTGGGGGCATTAAAAAAAGCAAACCACCTATTTCTTGAACACGTTTTTAATTTGGTTGGAAAAAACATGTAGAAAATTGGCATAAATAAACAGAGAGAAAAATTGCAGGCCACCTATTCTTAAACCACTATTTTACTAGTTCTCGTGAAGCTCGTGCCTCCAAACTATTGGTAGGTTTTCATTTTCTCCATTCATAATTCGTCTCACCTTAGTAAACTTCAATTATGTAGATTAATTTTTAATAAATTTTGATAAAAAGTTAATAAAACGTGTGTTTGAAAAATTACGAGTCTTATAAAATATATGATTAAGATTAGTTGTTAAATTTGACTTGAAATTTTAATTTAGCCCTTGTTTGGGCTTCATTTTTGTCAAAATGAATTTTTATTTTCCTTATTTTCAACTACACATTCATCAATAAAATAATACTAGATGTGTAAATTCAAAATTTTTTTAAACCCCACATTCTTCAAAAAATCATTATTCCAAAACACATTTTTCTTCAAAATACATTTTTAATGAAGCCCAAATAAAGGCTTAATTTTAATCTACACTGATAAGTGTATTTTATACACTTATTCATAACCCTAAATCATTATATTTTATTGTCTTTGTAATTAAATTATATCTAATTTATATTATATTATGTTTTGTAGGTAAAACTTTATGTTTAATGAAAAATTGAA
>CAIGRP010086970.1:0-30036 GCA_903798385.1 Fraxinus cuspidata | reverse complement strand
TTTTTTTTTTTTTTTTATGAAGGAGAATGAAGATCGTCAATAGCTGATACATACATATATAAATTTATATGTATATACATGCACCATTTTACAGACCATCTTTTAGGAACAAACTATGCATGATAAATCTGTCAAACCAATTTCCATTGGTAGTTTCACTTTAATATCCCAACATCAATTAGTCACAATCTGATCCTCTAATTCACAAAAAAGTAAATAAAAAAATTAAATATTATTTCACTCCCATCAATTCCCGTCAATTACTATCAGAATGTGCAAACTCCGCAGCTTAGTTAGCACACAAAGTAGGGTTGGAAGATGACATGGCCCAACCTTGATGGAATTTCCTTTAAACACAGTTCATTTCAAACTTATGTAGCTGCTAAGAACATATCAAATGTGTAACAACCATGGACTCTTTCCTACAAGCCCTTTCGCTTAAGGGCTATTCTGTGCATCAGTACCTTATGTACTGCCACAGGGAGTTGAACCCCGACTTGGTTTTTCTTTTGTGTCCCTAGCGACTAAACGCAAGACCGCCCCCTTAAGAGAGGAACTAAAGTTAAATGCTAGTCCCAATAGGGGTCCAATCCCCAGTGGACAGTACGTAATAGTACGATGCACGGAATAACCCCCGAGGAAAAGAGCTTGTATAAATTTTCATTTCCTACCTTCAAGATAGACGTTTTTGTCCAATATAAATGTCTCCTTTAATTCTAGAAGTTTGTTTCTCTATATTGTTGATTTTTTTGAGGTGTTTTAACTTGTTATCCTAGAATATTGTATCGTTAGCTAATGGATTTATTAACACCTATTTTGTAGAATATTATCCCTTTGCTATTTAACTAATTGTGTACATTCTTTATGCTTGAAATTGTGTATAGGCCAAGTAAGATGTAGATAACACATTTTCTCTTAATAATATTGAGAATTTTTTCCCAAAATAACTCTCCGTGTATCAAAGCTAATAAAGATCTTAAGTTCAAGTCTTGCAACCACCTACCCGTTGAATGAAAGTGTGTGCATGTTAGGCTTTCATGGAAAATTTGAACCCCATCTACACGAGAGAAGAAATGTTGTCAAGAAATTCAACATGATATCATAAAAAATAATAATAATAATAATAATAATAATTAAATAAATTGTTACCATTATTCAAAAATAATGTTCCTTCGACATCTTATTGTGAAGTGTGCAAGAAAGCAAAGCATCATCATGCTAGTTTTCCATTTCATTCTTATCAAGAAAACTACCCCATTTATCCACTATAATGTTGGGCGGGTAAGGGTTTCTAACATTTCTCGTGCAAAATGATTCATTACACTTGTAAATGAACACAATAGAGTACATCCTTGATGAAAATTTTAAAGTTGCAAGAATTTAAAAAAAAAAAAAATAATCCATGATTAAAATCAATTTAGCACAAAAATTCAAATTTTAAAGATGGATAATGAAGGGAATATTTTCCTAATGTGTTGGGAATATTTTTATCTAGATATTCATCAATAGTCAATGTGTCTTGCGTTGATTGGCCTCAATACAATGACCTTGTAAAGCGAAAATTTAATTGATGTTGAATAAATTTTAACGTTTACTGATTGTGTGCCTCAAATATTCTAGAGAAAAACTTCTACAACATCTTCATTAAATTAATCGGATTCCAACTATCTAGACTTTAAGACTCAATTAGACACTATATTAACAAATACCCTCACACAAAATTGTTTAGCACTGTTCCGGTTAAAGTGTTTGGTTGTATAATGTTGTTCATTAACATGACCCATCTTGAAATAAGTTAGAACCAAACGCTAAAGAATGTATTGTTTATCTATTATTTTTCACTATTCTCCTACTAGAAAAGAACTAACATGTTTGATCCCGCATCAAGAAAGTTGTTTGTAAGCTTTGATGTCACTTTGTTTTTCAAAAATACATCGTTTCCCCTTTAAACTTCTCTACTCATGAGGAGTAATTAAAAGGAAGATAAGTTTTTTGAGTTGAATATTGAAAGAAAAATTCACGTCGATTCTAGTCAAAAATATGCAAACAAAATTTTGTTTTACTTTACTCGTTTTACCGTTTTTGAAACATGTTTATGGACATGAAAATAACAATTTCATTAGCAGCATGAAAAAATTGGAAATATTCTATAGCCAGAACATTCACTACAACAAGGTTGTAAGACCTACCTGGGTGGTCAAGAAGCAGAAAACAAAATTAAACCTGGATCCAAAAAAATCAATAATTCTGACTTACCAATTGCAAACGGAAAGGAAACTCGTTCTGCACTCTTCACCCAATTTTTAAGATTATATGTTAACATCATTTATATCTTTTTTAAGCCTTTACTTATTATTTTTCCAATTACATTGGATGCAATTCCCAATGGAGACGAACTCCACAAACTACTAAATTCTATGTCCAGCTTTTTTACCCTTCCTAGCAAACCAACATGAGAAAAAGTCTTCTACTAATGAGCAAATAAGAGAACCAAAGACTTTATTTATTGTATCTTGTACATACTTCGATGTGTTCAATGTATCTATTTTCCCCTCTGAATTGTCTATACATTAACATTAGACACAGCAATAAAAACAACCATGAAAAGATGTTGACGGAAAAAATTAAACAAACAACTATGTCCTTTCTCCAGTGCCTTAAACTTCAAGCTTTATGATTTAATATGATATCAGAGTATGCAACATCATATCTAGTCTCTTCGTCACATATTTATAGAAATTGTGCAAGTGTCAAATCATTGATGGAAAAATGTGGAGACCTGCGTGTGAGAAGACGCGTTGAAGATAAAACCTAAATAAATAAATATTTGTTTCCTTACTAGATTAAGCTTTTGGACGAAGTAATCTAACAAACAAGGTAATACATGTAATCAAACAAAACAAGCTAATACATGTATCAAAAAATGGATCAAGATTTTTATTAATAGGATAAGAAATTTTCAAGGCAGAAACAAAATGGGCATGTAGTGGTCCTATCAGTGGACGGACAAACCCTACCTCAAACATGCGCAAGTCAGACATTCCTCCAAATCTTTCAGCCTGCACTCGAACTGTTTGCAACTTCCTTCATATTTAAAATCCAAATCCTTCCTTCACCTCCGTTTTCCAAATTCATGGAACAAATAGTCAAAACACGACGCATTAGAAGCCAAACAAAATAATCCTCTTCACTGTTTCATTAATTTACATGCAACTTTAGACTATCTCGAAAAATGGGGAAAAAATAGCCTGGAAAGTTCGGCTGCTGAGAAGAACAGAGGAACATCATGAAAAACAATATAAAATTCAGTAACCTTCCACTAGATAAAAAATAATAATAACTGGTTTCACTTAATCTGAAAGGACAAATCCAGTTCGAGCTTGTGAATATTAGCCTTAATCAATACGACAAAATAAAACTACGTGAAAGAAAATCTAATGTTTGCCCGCAATGAAAGAAGAAATAATAAGGTTTCAACTTAAATCTCTGACAACAGTTACTAAGTAGGATAAGGAAAGGTTCGACTCGATTAATCAAAACATTAATTTCAATTTAACTGGGGGGAAAATTGATTTAATGCCGTGCTACCATGAAAAAAATAATGATAATAATAAATTAATAAACATAATTTTCAGAATTCATTTTCATTATTTTTTAAGTTTCTCAGCAATCAGTCAAAGCCTTAATCTGAAACATATATCCAAATTCAAACAAAGAAATCAATTCAAAAGGAGGAAAAAATTGCAATAAACATACTTTACCAAAGATCTCAATGCAAAATCAAGGAAACCACCGTAAAGTTGAGAAATTCAACAAAACCCCTAAATTAGATGCTTTTTTACAGAGTTACAGGTCGTAAATCTCGCAGGTTCTTGAGAGAAAAAGAGGCTTTTAATTTGAGCTCTGTGAGAAACGAGACTATGAAAATAATATTTTAATAATTTATTAGTGAATAAATAAATGGAGCGACGGAGGTATTGCCACGTGTCGACAGATCTAAATTAGAGGCGGGAGAGCGACTTGCGGGGTTCAGAATTAGTGGACGAGAGGACATCTAGATTCGATCTGTTTCTGTAATCTGATTGGTACACGTAAGCTTTTAGGTTTTTTTAAGTGGTTGAATTGGGGTGGTAGTACGGGAAGATTCGGAATACCGTGTGTGAGGGTGGGGTAAGTCATGTGTGTGGTATTGGGCTGTGGACAGTTGGTAATGAATATTGTATTTACCACTTTTGGGAAATTTTCAAAAATGACAAATTACGTACTAAAAGGTGTTTAATTTTGATAACTCTTGTAGAAGTGAACAAATTTGATATCAAATTATTTTTTATATCTTCAATAAAAAATAAAGAAATTTTATTTTTTTCAATTTCTCACAAATTTCTAGGAAAAAAGAAGTAGCTTCCAGAAGCTACATTAATACTAAGTAATACTTACCCCTTGTTTGGTGCACATTTTGAATTCAATAATGTATTTTTTTTTTTTATGTGATAGAAAATATGTGGTTGAAAAAAGGAAAAGTTATGGGTGTGATAAAAAATATTATTTTATTTAAGAATGTGTGATTGAAAATGAGTAGAATAATGAGAATGAAAAATATAATGTGACTCAAACAGATGTTTAATGGGTTCAATTCCTTTCATTATCTATTAGGTAATGATCAATGATTTTGAGAAGAAATGAAAATGATGAAATATAAAAGTTATTAACACTACAAAAATTAAATACACACATCTAATTCATAAGAAAATCTTATAATTTTATTTCGAAAAAATTTAATCTCGTCCAAATTTGCAAATTGATTACGCTTTCCAAAATTCTCGATAGAAGGTAAATTTTCTCTGAAATCTTGTTTTTGTTGATAAATTGTGTTTAATAGTTGTAGTTATATATATGATTTAAATGGATTAGATTTTCCAAACAATTAAGAGATATTTGTTGTAAGATTATTATAAATCAAATTCATAATTTTTGTTTTGTATTCCTCAAACTTGGTATCACAGCCTATTTAAATAACTTGAAAGAGAACTTGCATTTGGGAGACGAAATTTGAAATGTAACGATTTCATTCTTCAAGATCTAGTTGTTAAAAATGAAAATGATCAAAATAAGATTGATTTAAGTTTCATGAACATTATCTCGAGTGACATACTAATAAAACTTAATATTTCACATTATTCCATGTGAACTACTCGTTAATTTTCAAATAAGAATTTGAGTGAAGCTACTGTAAGAAATAAAAATTTCCGTATTAATGTTATAAAATAAATTATGTTCGGTAGTTGGGCTCACCCATATATTTCAGTTCCTAAATATAGAATTTAATAATGATATTTTTTTAGTGTGTATAACTTACAATCATGCAATCTCATCTATAGAGGCTGAGAATAACTACAATCCTTAAACAAGGAACTTTCAAATTCAAAATACACTTTTGATCAAAAACTACGGAATTGATATGTCCTCCTTATTTGTCTCCATGATACTGATATTTGATATATCTATAGAATTTTTGGATCTAACAGAATTAACAACTTGATCCTCCACACATCCCCTTTTTCTGAGGGGGAGACTTCGGACTTTCGTATTGTTTTTGATAGTTTGAAAACGCTCTGAAGAAAATGGTTTAGTTGATCTAGCTGATCTTTACTCGATATAAATTGCACAATTAGCTTTTCATTCAACACTTGGTCATTGACATAGTGAAAAGTCAATTTTTAAGTTTTTTGTCCTTACGGATCTGTTTGGTGCACATTATGAAACCAAGAATGCATTTTTTTTTATGATGTATATGTGATTGAAAAATAAGGAAAAGTTATTGATGTGGTGGAAAATATTATTTTATTGAAGAATGTGTGGTTGAAAATGAGTAGAATAATGAGAATGAAAAAAATAATGTGGACCAAACAGGGGCTACATAAAAGATTGGATTAGAAGTTAAATAAGTAGCACCGATATTGTCATACCATAGAATAGGCTTTTGTGGAACGGAAGAACCAATTTCCAATAGTAGAAACTGAATCCATTGTATTTCGCAGCAGCATTAGCAAAAGATTTGTATTCAGCCTCTTTGCTACTCTTTGCTACATTTGGTTGTTGTTTATAGCTCCAAGACACATGATTATCATCGAGAAAGATACAACTGACCGTCTATCATCCTTATCACCTACTCAGTCTGAATCAGAATATGTTTAGATAGGGTGTGACTGTTTGTTGGAAATAAAGAGGCCCCGTGGAGATTGAATGCTTCTGGTGACGCAAAATGCGTCTCGCTGCTTGCCAATGCACCGCAGTTAGTGAATGCATGGACTTACTGACCTTATATACAAAAAAGGCAAGGTCGGGCCTTGTTAGGGACAAGTATTGTAAGCTTCCAACAATACTTCTGTAAGTTTGGGGATTATTGTACGGTCTGCTATCTACTGCAGCTAACGAGCACGTGGTTGCCATAGGCCCAACACATGGTTTGGCATTGGACATACTTGAATTTTGTAATAAATCAGCAATATGCTTGCATTGGGCGAGATAAAGACCCTTTGTGGTCTGGGAAGCTTTTACCTTAAGGAAATAACTCAAATTCCCTGACTCCTTTACTACAAAATCAACACGCAATGAATGAATAAAGTGTTGAATGATCTTTAAATTAGAGTCTGTCACGAGGATGTCATCCACATAAATTGAAACTAGAATAACATAATGCTTGCTACACTGGATAAAGAGGGACGTATCAGACTTGCTAGACTGAAAATCAAGGAGTTTCAAAGCATCTGTAAGTCCGAAAAACCAAGCTCCTGGAGCTTAACGCAATCCATAAAGAGATCTTCGTAATTTACACAGATGTGTAGGAAAGCCAGGATGTTGATACCCTTGATGTTGTATCATATACACATCCTCTTTAAGAAATCCATGCAAAAATGTATTTTGAATGTCCAATTATTTGATCTGCCAGTTGTAAGACATGGCAAGAGAAAGAATAATTCTAACCGTGGTATGTTTAATGACAGGGCTAAAAGTTTCATTATAGTTAAGTCACTCGAGCTCCCTCGAGCTGATGAAATTCCCTGGCAACTGCCCGAGCTTTGTAACGTTCTATGGTGCCATCAGCTTGTCTTTTGACTCTTTATATCCAACTATTTTCGACTACATTAGCTGAAGGCGGTGGTTTGACAAGTGTCCAAGTGCCATTCCTTAGGCGTGCATCAAATTCTATGTCCATAGCAGCACGCCAATGAGCATACTTAGAAGCTCTTCTATAACAAGTTGGCTCAATGGAGACATCAGATAAAGATGTAACTAGTGCTTTTGGAATAAGGTACAGTACAAACTCATCTAAAGGCTGCTTCTTCTCATGAATGTTGCTCTTGGATCGAGTTGCCATGTGATGAGGATTTTGGACAGCAACATGCAGTGTACTGTTTTCCAAAGTGGTAGGTGATGGAGCACGAATACTCGGACAGCGAGATTCTAAGACAACAATCAAATCGGGTGCTATATTATTTGTACCTGCAGTTTGATCACTATGAGAGGAACTGACAACATTAATTGTTAGTATATGTCAGTGTTGTGGTCTATCATTGGAGCTACACGAAGGAACTTGCAAAGTAAGAGGAAAATGTACTGTAGTGACATGAACAAATGTTTTAGTAGCAGATGAGAACCATTTTATGTGTATAAATAAGGCCTCATCAAGGATAATATGTCTAGAAACATAAATTTTGCCAGTTGCTAGGTCTAAGCACTTGTACCCGTGATGACCGACACTATAGCCAAGAAAAATGCATTTACTTTGAAAATGCGTGTTTTACTTTGAAAATCTAAGATTGGGCCAACAAGCACAACCAAAGACATGTAAAAGGAGTAATTTGCGGCTTAGGGGGTGGTTTATTAGATATGTTGCAGTGATAAACGCATCCCCCCAAAAAAGAAGTGGTAGATTTGAATGTGATGGTAAACTTAAACCTATTTCCACAATTTGTCTATGTCTGCGCTCAATTGATCCCATTTGTTCATGAGTATGGGGACAAGCTATGCAATGGTGAATACCAATTTCTTTAAGATAATTGTTTAAACGATGATATTCACCACCCCAGTCAAATTGGACCGCTTTTATTTTCCTTTCAAAATGCTTCTCAACATACTTTTGAAATTGTAAGAATATTGATTCAACGTCATATTTTAGTTTAATTGGAAACAACTATAAGAATTTGGAATAATTATCAAAAAGCTAACATAATAGCGAGCACCTCTAGTAGAAGCTACATATGCAGGTCCCCATACATCAATAAAAAAGAGGTCTAGGTGACACAAAATTATATAATTCAAAGGGCAAAGCATGGCCCTTGGCCATTTGACAGTCTGAGCGCACTGAGTGTTTATTCTTGCTATCTACTGGACTGGAAAAGGAAGCTAAAACATGGCGAACATCTGGAACAGTAGCATGACCTAAGCGTCAATGCCTAGCTTTCACTGGAATCCTCGTACTGAAGAAATCATGGGGAAGAGATTTATTGCCCTAAAACTAGTACACACTATTACTGAGATGGCCTTGATGAAGGGTCTTGCATGAGTAGTCCTTCACAAGAAAGCAAGAAGAGTAAAATTCAAAGTACACTTCATTATCAGTGCAGAATTTTTGGACAGAAATAAGGTTTTGTTTGATCTGAGGAACAAATAAAACTTGATCAAGAACAAAGGAAGAAGAATGAGTAGAAAGAGTACTGGAACTTGTTTTGGTTATTGACAGACCTTGACCATTACCAACTTGAAGTTGATCAGTTCATTCATAATCATCGCTCTTGAGGTTCAAATTAGCAGTGTCACTTGTGACATGGTGTGTGGCACCAGTATCAGCGTGCCACTCATTGTCCCAGGTCCAATATTTGAAGCTACCACGACCTACTCGCTTTGGGGACTGGGTGGATCCTGAAAAGAATGACAGCATTTTGGGTGCAATGTGACTTGGCTTACTATAAACATGGAATATGATAGTACCAGTAATGTTATCATTTTGACTACCTCCAAAATTTGATCCATCACGAGAGTTGTTGCGTCCTCTTCCACGGTAGCCACCACAACCATGAGGATAGAATTGCTAGGGCTGGCTTTGAGCAACATTGGAAGTAGGTAAATGATGTCGAGTAATACGAGCTTTAGTTGTTAGCAGGATGGAGTAAACCTCCTAAAGGGTGACATAATCTGATCGTGAAGAAGTGGATGACACAAAACTGTCATATTCATGACCTAAGCCAGCATGTAGGTAATAGTGTCATCACATGTAACAGATTGCCCTGTAATTGCTAACTCATCAATTAGTCTTTTGATAGAAATGAAATATTCTGATGCAGCTTGTGCACCATTTTTGGCATTTGCCAATTGTTTACGAACATGGATAGTTCTTGCTCTAGACCAAGAAGCAAAAATATCTTCAAGACCACGCCAAACATCTTTGGAGGTTGAGTAAGCAATGAGTGAGTACACTCTCTGTAAGGGAAGACACGAGAGTACTTAGGATAAGATTATTCTGATAAATCCAAGTTGCGTAGACTGGGTTTGGAATTTTGATTATAGCATCGGTTTCTAGATGAGGAGAGTCAATTTCCTTAGTTGGAGCTTGAGTAGTTCCATCAAGAAAACCGAACAGATCTTGTCCTTTAAAATAAGGAACAAACTGGGCTTTCCAAAGAAGGTAATTGTCTTGGTTGAGTTTAGTGGTAACTATGTTGGACGTAGTGGTGATGGAGGGGATAAGAGATTGAGAATTTGCGATATTGGTAGAAGATGAGGGATGGGAAGACATATTACTAGACGTTGGTCTTTCTAAGGCTCTGATACCATATAGAATTCAAGAATGATTTTTTATTCGTGTGTAAAGCTTACAATCAAATGTTTCATTTATAGAGGTCGAGACTAACTACAATTTTTAAACAATGAACTTTCAAATTCAAAATACAACGCTAATCGAAAACTAACGAAATGTATCTCCTCCTTAGTTGTCTCTAAGATAACGATATCTGATATATCTATGGAATTGTTGGATTTAACAAAACTAACAACTTGATCTTCCACATTATCTAATCAACATAAACTCATATTTTTCTGACTTGAATATAAATTCATATTTGCATTCTTGGTATAATTTTTGAAAACAAAATGGAAATTAATTGCACCAATAGTCAACTAAGTTTGTGAAAAATTTTAAATTCATCCTTAAAATACGAATAGTGTTATTTAACACAAGTTTATGTGACATTATGTGATAAATTTAATTAAATATAAAATTATATGATTCATTTAATTATTATTTTTTGTTTAATGACACTTAGTACCACACGTGTCGTAACACCAGTGGGGTCAAATAGCAATACTCTAAAAGCAATGTTTTAACCTCTCTAGTCATTATTGTTATTAATGATTCACAATTAATCACACAATTACTAAGCCCTTGTTTGGTGGTCATTTTTTTTGAAAAAATAAAATGTTCTGAACAGTGAATTTTTGGAGAATTTGTGGTTAAAAAGTCGGGAAGAGTTTTGAGCTTATGTGTAGAGCACTTTATTGTTTGAATGCGTAGTTAAAAATAAATATTTGAAAAAAATGAGAGAAACATAAGAATCTGACATGGCATCAATAAAGTGCACCACTGAACTATTCGCTATGAATTCCCTCTCACTAATTTTCCGAACCTATTGACTGCTTGGATAAAGGGTTTGTTTGGTAAGAAAAAATGGTTTGTAACATATAATAAGAAAAAATTACTCTAAAAGACCAATTAAAAATTTCACATAAATTTATGTAGGGATGATAATATGGTTTGTTGACTAAGGCGGCCTGTGGCTCGATCGGGGAAAAGCTCGAGCCAGGCCGCTCGTGACCTGTTGGGATTGAGCCCCATTTTAGGGCGTCGGCTCAAACCCGTCAAGCCATACGGGCTGGCCCGTGACAGTCCACCGTAAAAAAATTGAAAAAAGATAAATAATTTACAAACTTAAAAAAAAATTAATTTTTTTTTAAAAGAAAAAATTTAGTTGTCTATTGCAGATATAATTTTTTTTTAAAAGAAAAAAATTAGTTGTCTATTGCAGATAGCAGTCGCACAGCTGCCTGTGTTGAATTTTTATTTTTTTTACTATTTTTTGAAAAACATTGATCGAAACGGATACATTTTTTTGCTATAAATATGCGATAAAATTTTGAATTTCATATCAATTTTAGATTTGTCATGAATTAAAAAAAAACGATCAGGCTCGACTCGCTAAGGCTCGAGTCAAAAACTCGGATCGAGTGTTCACAAAAATATATTTCGAATAAAGATCATCGTAAGTACACGGTTCGTAACAAGTAATAGAGTGGAATTTGGGGTTTCGGATATCGTTCCCATAAGGATTGAATTTATTTTTTTTCCTACCTTGACCTTAACTGAATCAAGTAAGTATCGCATTTATGTCGTAATGAAAAATTATGACGAAATGAATTTACTAAAATGCTTGCAAGTAAACTAAGTGAACTAAAATGCAAAATAAAGCTATAAAACGAGCTGTTAAATTCAATCAATGAAAAGCACACTTGGATCACAAATCCCCATGCAATGCCCTCTTTTAATCCCAATTTTATAAATTGACAACACAGTTGAAATTTGACGAATCGATGTTCCTATTCTATCCAGCAATCTCTCCCAAGTAATATTAAACATCCTCTCATATAAGATCCGCCTATATCCCTATGACGAATGCAAATATACGAGAATGTGAATTGTTGTGAACACTTGGAGACTCATGTAAAGTATAGCGGTATATCTCTATCTCCTATTAAACCCTACGATGATTTATACCTTGTTGAACCAATTTATCTTCTCTCGAATGCATAGAATATGCCACCAGATTCACACAATCATTTGCGCAAATAATTGTGGAGAAAAATAATTGTGTCTAAATCATTCGAATTCAAACATTGTGTTTAATGTCAAAACTTGTAAAACTGGAAATTAAAAGATTACATCACATGTTTCATCATTCTCCTAGTACATAAATATCTAGTCTAGTATGGAGAAAATAATGAAACACAAATAATTTAAGAAAAGACATCACCGGATCAATATTATGCTTGAAAACCCGTAAAAGGAAACCAGAATTTTCGCACCGAAAAGTAACCATGCGGCTGCATGGTTACGAGCCATGCGACCGCATGGTTCATGAAGTTGGGCCACTTGTTTCTATGAGCTATTAAAAATTTCATGTTATGTTAAAAGTATGCATTTGATCATGTAGTATGGATATTGTGTATACCTAGAAATATTTAGGTTAGACAATTTATTCTTAAAAGATATCAGAAATTTACCAAATAGGTGGCAGGTGATTGCAGAGGAGATCTATGATCAACGTTAGAGGGCTATCGTAGCTATATTACCTCAAGATATTGATTATGAGAAATTTTGTTCTAAATTGAGGGCCCGATGGAACGCAGTACGGAGGGCATAATAGAGAGATATCGACAGTGATGTACCACCTCCCTTGTACTCATCAAATTAGGATCTAGCTCGTTTACGTTCTCAAGTTGTGCTTCAGGTTATCTTTCAACAATTTGCGCATTGATCCCTGAACTTTTATTTTCTTTCGTTTTGGTCATCTTTCGTATTTTTCCTCCTGAGTTCCGCCACATCCATCAATATAGTGCTACAAAACGAAATTAGGCAGAATTAAGCAATATTCAAACACTTTTATTAACAATTAGTCATGTTATGTGGTAAAATAAGCGTTGAAAAACGCACTTATCATCCAACCTAAATTTTTTAGCTGAGCTTTTGCTTGACTCAGCTCGAGCTAAAAAAAGTTTGAACTATTTTTGTTCGAGCCGAGTCCCAGCTTCAAATTTTGAGTCTCGACTCGGCTCGTTACACTTAAAAATTTTATGTGACAATTTGTGCAATAATTGGAAAAAAAGAAGGACCAAACTCACAAGTCGTTACCATCACCGCCCCTCGACCTCTGCCTCCTACTGCCACCAGCTCTTACCAAAACTCATCCATTTTGAAATTCGAATAAGGAAGAAAAAACACAGAGAAAAAATCAAATCAGAAAATGGAAGGAGGGCCATCTCGAAGCAACATGAAGCGCCCCTTTGTTGAAGACGCCGAATCAAACAAACCACCTCCGTAAATCTCTCTCTCTCTCTATATATATATATATATCGTCAATTATTTACTAATTTTTGAACCCTATTTTCGACTATTTGGCTTCGTGAGTATCATTGCTTCTTAAAACATTGTTAGGGCTTGTACATTCACATGTATATGTGTATTTAATTATGTATTCTGTTACCATTTTAAATTAAAACAAATACATTCAGCATCAAAAAGAAATTGGGAAATAAAATTTTAAAGAAATAAAATAGAGCATGATATGCATATCTTTTTTACTTGTAAACTTTGTTGAGATGATTATGTTCATTTCTCGAAGGTGAATATTGTAGCAAGTCAAAATATAAATACAGTAGGTACTTAGAAAAACTGATGAAGGCATATATTAGCAAAGTTGAGTTTTGGATAATGGATATTTACATTGTTTTGTTTCGAGTTTTTGATTTAGCATTTTCTCGTGTGTTGTGATTTTGGCTCACCTGGTTTTTGTATCTTCAATTATTAATTCAGGGAAAAGAGGGTGAGGTTTCCGAAAGGGAAGAAGGTGAAGTTGGGAGATTATGTATTTGAGGATGCACCCAGTAAAGATGTTCCTAATTGGAGTGATCCCCGTCTTGCTGCCAAAGAGCGTACAGTGCGGCGGAGTAAGATTGCAGAGGAACTTCTTGATGATGAAAACAGAGATTTCCTTCCTGACATAACAAAAGCAGAAGTCCATTACAAGGTATAGTTAATAATTCTTTCTTTTATCAAAAATATGCAGGGGCAGCTTATGGATGTACTGCATTAAATTTCATAATAATAGTACCCGAAGAGACCCATACAGATATCTATTTCACTCTTTATTTCTTAATAAAAATAATTGGAAAATGAAGGGAGACATTTGAGCAAAACCCTATGAAAATTTTGCATTTGAATCATAGGCATATCTATTCTCGGGGTGGTAATCTTCAGTCTAAGAACGAAATTGAAAAAATCATTTTATTTGATGCATTATTTAAAAAAGAGAAGTTGTTTCATTCCCTGGCAAAAAAAATATCAAAGGTTTGCCACATCCATAGGATGCTGTCTCTCCCAAGTTTTTTGTCGAGGGTTGATCTTCTTCTTTTCCGTTCTTTTTCTATGAGCAACGAATGTATAGTTTATTCCTGATCCCACCAACGTGTGATGGTTGCTTTTATTTTTGCCTGGATCAGTTTTACCACAAAAGAAAAAAGAAGAAAACCTTCCCTTGAATAAATATGGCAGTATTTTGGAGCAGATCCTAGAACTACTTGATAAAACATTCCAGTGAACTTTAAATTATCTGTTCATCTTATTAAATGGTTTTTGTGTGCTGGACAGTAAATAATAGGCCTGCCTGGGTAGTAGAATATCCATTAGAACACATTGTGATTGAATTGTTTTGTTGTAGACAATTTTTTTTTTTTTTTCAATTGGTTGCCTGCAACCTCTATAGTAACCATCAGAATGTTTTTCAGCCTCGATTTTGGGAATTACCATGTGATCAGTTGGTTACATGTAGCTCAAATTATTGTATTCAGTATTCACTGTTTTGCGTGATTTTGGACATATCTTGATTGCTGATTAAGTTTCTGCTGGTTCTTAGTTGTCTTGCTTTTTGGCATTTGTGGGGGTGGGGAGGGGAGACGTGAGAGGAAGCCATATCCAAATATTATCACTTTCCACTTTTACCACATTTATGGTTTTCTTACTAGATTGATCATAGAAGCACACAGAATGATGGGGGTCACTTTTTGCAGGACACTGAAACACTGGTTGAGGAAGGAGTCCAGATAGATCCTTTTAATTTGGATAAAGAAAGAGAAGAAGGATACTTTGACGCTAATGGAAATTATGTCGAATACGTGAATGAGAATGAGATCAAGGTAGCGAATTTAAATTAAGGTACGATAATTTAGCAAGTCCAAGATTCTTATGCAAAGTTTTGCAGGATGCGTGGCTTGATAGCGTTGATGTCCATGAAAAGTATACTGGAAAAAGTTCTATTCCAACTAGTAACGATGAAGAATCTCATGACCTTACCTCTGAAGAACGTGCAAAAATAAAGAGGCGGATTGCTAATGTTCTCGAGCCTGGAGAAACGGTAATCGCCCAATACGGTTGTTACTGCTCATAATGCATGTCACTCTCTCTCTCTCTCTCTCTCTCTCTCTCTCTCTCTTTGGGTGTAGGTTGTAGATTCTTGATCGTCCTGGGAATTTTAATTTTATTTTCCCTCTTTGCTTTACTTCTTTATCAGTTTTCCTACAATATAAGTGTATTTGAGCCACATTATTTCAGAAGAATATATTTTGGAATAGTAGATTGATTGAGAATGTGTGATTGAAAAAGAAGGAAAAGTTATTGATGTGATAGTAAATATAATTTTATTGAAGAATATGTGGTTTAAAATTAGTAAAAGAATGAGAATGAAAACTGTAATATGGCTCAAACATGGGCTATAAAACAGTTGTATTTAGTATCTTGCTTAGAATTACTGCAGTGTTCAAAGGGATTGTTCTGTTTTTCAATTAAATGCCATGCACATCAATGGTCAGATAAAGTATCATGGCTTACCTTTTGAGATCATATTATTTTGTATGTGTTACAGTTGTCTTTTGCAACATAATCCCATAATTTATCCGTGCAATAACATAAAGATGAGGAGTTCTATGCATACCAATATGGTGGCCGATCCAAGATATGTAGGTTGGTAGAACAATGTTCACACCAAGTACGGTGGATAGTGACATAATATTTAGAATTCTCTACCCCAACCACTGAGAGAGGACAATCTACATTTTTTATTGAAAAAGTTCACTTGTCCCACTGAAGGGGTAATTAACTGTTTGTAGTACAATCGCTAATGCTTGAATGCTTCTCTAATCTGGAGCTGCTACATTTTCCCCTAAGCCACGTTGCAATCAAATTTTACATTTTTGTGAACTTTTTTTTAGTTTTCTCTCAGAGGTCGAATTCTTATTACAGGTTTTGCAAGGTTTGAGGAGATTGAAAGGAACCTCAGGTAACAAGAAGCAGAAGATGTCAGCAGAAACTAAATTGCTGTTTGATCAGCTAACTGAAGATGCTATGAAACTGATGGAGAGTGGGGATTACGGTTGAGTGTCTCCTTCAATATTTTAAGAGAATCTAGCTGAAACATGGATCCTGATCTGTTAACAGTAATCCTTTTTCTGATATTTGTTTCAGATGTGTATGATGAAAAACAAGAGAGTTTCCAGCGTGAAGCAGGTATGTCCTACAGTTGATTTACCGTCTTCTTTTCTTCAACAGGTTCCCCTTCTTGTTAATCTTTCAACATGATTCTCGTCCTTCTCATTTTTTCTTTCATTCTCACTGTGTTTATAATTACATCATTATTATTACCCTTAGAAAGGGTTTGGCGGAATAGATTTTATTTTTTGGAGCTTTATTTCTTTCAGTCCCATCTTAAGAAATGAGAGGGACAAACTTTTGATGTCAAAACAGTCAAAATCACCTTTCTTATATCCGTCTACATCTGAATTTGGATGGAATCCTTTCCCTTGAGGATATTTCAAGATGATGGAAACTTTCCAAAATGGGAAGTTGTTTTATACATTATTCTAATTTACCTTTACCTATCAAAAAAGGTTCAGATCGGAGTGGATACTTTCATATCTAAAAGTGAAAAGATGTCAAGAGGCTTGTCCCATTCTGTAAATTTGATTCAAGTCAAACAAGATATTTAGATTGAGGACGGGCCCAAACAATTTAAGATCTTTTGAATTTAGAGCCTTCTATTTAGCTTTCTAATTCTATTTGTGCTCCAACTGGTATATATAGATTTGGTGTCTCCTGATTGTTTATTTTATTAATCTTCAGAGGGTTATGAGAAGTTAGCTCAGGCAAGGATGCAGGGTACCTCCATGTGTTCAGGACAGGAAAAGTCTTATGATATATTTAATGAAGATGTTGTTCCAAACGGGACAGACTTGATTAGGCCCTCTCCTATACCATCTAATATCGACACAGGTTCTTCAAAGCTTGAAATTTCTACCAGCACAAATGACGGTGATGATGCTTTTGACATGTTCACGGAAGATGATGTAAATATTGCAGTAAATCTAGCCTCTGATGAGAGTGGATCTGTTCCTGTTCAGCCTTCTGAGGGTGAGCAAAGACTAAAACATTAGAAGCTTTGAATTGAGAATTTAGCAACGTTACATAACTTGCTACTTATTTGTACTCCAGGTGGCTATCTGCAGAATGATTATTTATATGATGAGTCTTCTGGGTACATATCTTCACCTTTTAACCATTGTGTAAGGCACACACAATCACTTTATGCCAATTTTATTGCTTTCAGAATAAGAAGATTTCAAGTCACTTCTCCAACTGTCTCTACGAGTGTTCTTCTGTAGCAATATTTCCTTTTCTTTGTCAATCCTTGAAAGACAGCCGATTTAACAAAAGTATTGCATGTTTGTCACTAGATAATAGATGCTTATTATTGAGCATATTTCTTAACGATTGCCACTACTACCACTAAAGCAGTTTACGTCCATTATGATCCGACTATAAGAAAGATTACGAGGCACTTATATCTCTCATATTTACTATTGTTTGATGTTATTGTCATGTAATCTCAGAAATAAAAAACTTCCCTACCAGATACCAATACTGATTCTGAATTTTTGCTTGAAATTTTATGGACAGTGAAAAATTGACATGAATTTCTATGCATTGTTCTCAAAAATCTGATATCCTCTCACAATTTGTGTGTCAGATACTACTACAGCAGCAGTTTGGGTTACTACTATGACCCTTCTTCGGGGCTATATTGCTCTGCAGCATCAGGACAATGGTAACAATACGCTGTCAAAATTTTGTCTTCATTCATGTGATGTGTCTAACTGTTGGGGTCTTATGTTTAAAAAGTTGTGGGTTTTGTACTACATATTTTGTCCGATGTTATCTAAGTGAATTAAAAATCAGGAAAAACATACTTCTGAAGTGCTAATGCAATAAAGTGAAATTAGCTGTTTGTGTTTAGGAAGGTGCTTATCTGTTCTTGACATCCTTTACTATATTGCTTGCGTATACGCTACTATTGTGCATCTTGATTTTCATGGTTTACTGTGCAAGCCCATAAAGAATAAACATTGTATATCTAAGACTTCACTCTCCTGAAGCATGTAACATTTATGCATCTTTTATGCATCATGTTATAATTCTTTGTTCTCTATTCCTGTCTCTGTCTCTTTCTGTCTCGTCGATTTAACGAAGAGTAGGCAATGTCCTTTTTATTGATACATCTGAATTTTGTAAATGCACAGAAGTTTGCTAGTGTGTGAACAAGGTCAAAATAATTGTAGGAATAAGCTGTGGAAATGTGAACATTGGTATGATTTTTCGACACCATCAGAAGCTCACCTGTTACGTCTCTCCACGAATTCCATGCTGAATACAGCGGTGATGGCTTTCTCGTCCTCTCTACCTGTTCCTTTTAGGTAATAGAATCACAAAAGCAGATTCAGCAAGTGCCAGTTCCCTGTTCACTAATGAGGATGAGTTTGTTTGGATTTTTTGTCAAGTTTTGCTCTTAGACCAACTTCTGTCAAAGTTCTCCCTTGTTCAATAGACGCTGCATAACTGCCTGAAACGTGGTTTTAACCTCATAATGTTTGAGTTATAGCTCATAATGTTTGAGTTGAGCTATAACTGCGTATCTCTGCAATCTGTCCATGGTTTGGTTGAATGGTGATTGGCAAGATGAATCGATAGAAAATGATAACAATGCTCTCTTATCCAGATACAATCTTTTTTTATTTTGCTTGGATCTCTATTGGCACGACTTGTAGGTGCAAATCTTAGAGCCTGAAATTCACTCGCAACGAGTTTGTTATTAGATCTCGGTGAGAACATAAAGCCATTGTCATTTTGTTCTTCCAATCCACTCCCTTTGGGCAATTGCCAAGTTACGTGAATGTGCTGATTAGCTTTATGTGTCAACTTGCATATTCTTTTATTTTTTATTATCTAATTTTTTTTCTGCTCACCGTGGAACACTTTCGTGGCGGATTAAAGTGACATTTTCTGGGAGAGTGGTGTATTTCTGATCATGGCACATATATGATATTTATGTAGGTACTCTTATAATGAGGTGTCGGGGAGTTATGACAAGGTCCAACAAATTGCATCCAGCGTGAGCTGAGGAAATTAGAGTTTCCTCGTTTAAAGGTACTGTATGATGAACACAAAAAAAAAAAAAAAGAATAATTGCAGGCATGTTGCTTCGTATGAATTCCCTATTTCTTTTGTTTCTCTTCGAGTGTAATGTTTTGATTCATTTATCTATGTTTGAATTGATTTTCTGCAGAGTCTTCTTGAAACCGATGAGACTTAGTACGGTTCCATACATTGTTATTGAAGTATTACAGAAACTCGGTAGTAAACTAAAGCTTTGCCGAAATTGTTTGCAGTCCTACCCGAACGACCAAACAGAAAATAAAATAACAGGATTATGCTAGAAAAATGCAGAAACCTTTTACTATAATGTAGACATCCGGAGGTCCTGAATCGAAAATATAACTGCATCTGATTGTTGTTTCTTTGTGTTTAAATTATTGCTGCTTGCTGATGTGATGTAGTCTACATGGAGACACTTCACAATCTAAATGGAGTTTTTTTCTCTGTTGCTTGATTTGGAAGTTGCCATATGAACATGTTTTCTATTTTAAGCTGGACAGCCGTAAGGCTGCCAATTAGTCTAAGTTCGTGAGACGTTATGCAATTGTGAATTCCAATTGGAAGATAATGTGATCTCTCATAAGTGTCATATCCTCTTCACACCCAATCCCTTCATCATTTCAATTCTCTCCATGTTGTCTGATTAGAAATTGGTTCCTTTTTTATAATATAAATTTATACAAAATGGCCGACGTATTGAAAGAGAAAATGCATATCTAATCATACATTCAACATTTCTTAATAGATTGGTAAGAATATATGACCTTTTTAAATTATCTGATTTTATAGAAACGCCTGATTTATCCAATTTAGACGAAGTTAAACAGATTCGGCAAGCAATAACACTAAATCCCTTGTTTGACAACCATTATCTTATTTTATTTTTTGAAGAAAATGATTTTTGATGTAGTAAATTTTTTGAAGAATGTACGATTGAAAAGTTAATAAGTTTTTGGTTTGTGTAAAATATAATTTCTTTATTTAATTTTTTTTGAAGAAAATGAGTTTTGATATAGTAATTTTCTTGAAGAATGTATGATTGAAAAGTAAGAAAGTTTTTGGTTTGTGTAAAATATTTTATTTTGAAAATGTGTAGTTGAAAAAGATTATAAGTAAGAATAAGCATTCAAAAACTGGTTGTATAACAGGCTAAAAGTGGTTATGCTTACATCGAACATATGGACCAAGCTCACAAAAAATTCGAATTCCTTATGGTGGAAATTACATGGAATCAGAATTTTCAAGTTAACATTTCAAAAATTAGATTTAAAGTTTATTCTTACAAAAATCAGATTATAAATAAACATTTAAATATTAATAATAATATTTTAAAACTAAATTAATCTATATACCCACTTGTATCCATCAAAACCCTAATTATTTTCCTGTGTCCTCCCTCTCTCTACGGCTCCGACGTGACTACAACATGACACCACAGCAACACGAGCGGCGGCAACGGCGTCGTCGTCGTCCCGTGTGAGAAGGTCTGAGAGCAACTGGTGGTTTTCATATTGTTATAGTTTTCAAAATCGTCGCTGCAGCAACTCGCTTGATGTGAGCGTCACTGCGACGACGAGTTGCAGTGTAGCGAAGTGAAGCTTATCGGCTCCGTAGTGATGGTGGTCCTACAGTCACAGTCGCAGAGTGGCTTCACCCCTATCGATGCTACAGTTCGGTAGTGATGGTGGTGCTACATGTGGTGGTGGATTTGGCGACAACGATGTGCGGTGGTTGGTTGGGATGATGGTGGTGGTACAGGTGGTGGCGGATCTGGAGGTACGGTGAGGTGTTGGTATCGCGATGGTTTTTTGTTAATAGGTCTGTGAAGGTGTGTAGGGTGAAAATGGAGTGGTGGTGGTTGAAAATGGTGGTGGTGATGGCGGCACGACAACGGCTGTGACGTGATGGCGGTTGTGTGTGTGTGTTGGGCGGTTTTGGATCTGTTGGTGTTGGCGGTACTGGTGATGTGGTTTTGATGATGACGATGGATCTGATGACAATTATGTGCGATGGTTGGTAGATAGTGGCGAAATTGGCGAGGACGGTGAGGTATTGGTACCGTGTGGTTTCTTGTTAATAGGTCTGCGAAGATGTGTAGGTTGGATATGGTAGTTGTGGTGGTGGCTGAAAATGGTGGTGGTGGTGATGGCGACAATGGTGGAGGCGGTGACAACATCTATGAGGAGATGGCAGTTGTGTAGTGTTGGCGATTTTGGATCTTATTTGTTGTTGGTGGTGTTAGTGAGGTTGTGATGGTGGCGGCGGCGGTTGTAACAGTGGTCGTGGCTGTGATGAGATGAGGTGGGCGATGTTTGTGACCAATTATTTGGTTGATTGCGACTAATAATTGGTTAATTTGTGACATATAAATAATATATGACTTAAAAATTGTGATTGCGACACAATATATTAAGATGCGACCGAGAAATTAATTATGACCAATTAATTTGATAATTTGCAATGAATAAATGAGTTGTAACAAATAAAAGTTGGGTTAATTCATTTGTACATAATAGATTACATCCTCTCACATATTGCGAGGGCTCTAAAAATTTAAAAAATTTAAAGATTGTGCGAATGCTCTAAAAATAGAAGTTGGTTCTATTTATGTTATGTCTCTAAAAATTAATTCGAACTAAGGCGACCAGCCTCTGGTCAATTCCAAGCAGACTCCTGGAGCTGCAGCGATGATTACCATAGACCAGGGGCGGACCCAGTTGCCCCCACTGGGCCAAAAAAATTTGCCTTAGAAAAAAAAATGTCCAATGCCTTTTCAAATATTGAAATAAGCCCGATAGGTAAAGCCCAAACCCACTACCCACGTAAGTGTAACCCACCATTCCCTATTTCCTTTTCCATTTCCCCCAATTCCCTTTCGTTTTTCTCCCAACTGTTTTCCACTTTTCCCCAAATTTTCCGACTGAAGACACCGACGATTGGAGTTCAAGCCTTTGGCGACCTTCGATTCGGCAACTTCGACTGCTGCAGTGCTGCTGCTTCTCCCCTGCTGCTGGCGTTCGACTTCGAGACACAGACACGACACGAGGTATAAATTATAATTCAGTATTTCAGATTTTCATTACAAGTTTTTTGAATATGTTAAGCTTTGATGAAACGGTGTTGGAACTTGGATGTTGATTTTATTATTTGTGGCTTGTGATCAAAAATCATTTACGGTGTTGGAACTTGGATGTTGATTATGTTTGATGGCTTCCATTTGAAATGGTTTGGGTGCTAAGTCGATGAGGTTTAGCCAGATTTTGAGATTAAAGTGAAAGGGCCGCCTGTTCACCTCAATGAAGGCTCTTCTTCTGCAAAGCCTTTGATTACATGCAACTCAGATTCTCAGAATCTGTTTTTGTTTACTATGGAGATACCGTTTATGATGTTTTTGTTTGGAAAATATGGAAAGAAACTTGCCTGCTATCAAATTTGTCCAAGTTTTAAAACTTCCCAATAATTCCTGCCTTCCTGGTACTTTCAAATTACAAGTTTTTAAAGAAAATGGAGATTAAAAAAAAAACTATTATTCTAATTTACATTCAAAGTGTATGTCAAGGTCAATCAAGAAAATGGAGAAAGAAATTTTAAGTTTTTGCCTCCGCCTTTCAGTCCCTTTGCCTGTGTCTAAGGAAGATTCCATGTTAATTGTTAAGAACGTTGGTTATTTAATTGTGTATGTTCAAAAAGATGTATTCAATGAAATTAGTAATGAGACTATTATACGACGTTTTCAAAGTATGAAAAATCGTAAGGAACAATTGTAAAAAAAACATTACATTTTCAATATTATTTTTATTGTCTAAATTAAAATTATTTTCTACGTAATTCTGTTTCGTCCCCTGAAAGATAATCCTTGGTCCGCCCCTGCCATAGACTAAGAGGGGCCGCCTTAACTTAGAAATGACTTGTAATAATTTTAAAGATGCCACTGCTGCAAGGCGAGGGACCAACTCGTCTGGTTTTCAGTGCCTCGACTCACAGCAGCAGCATCTCTCTTTTAATAGAGCAATAGACATGCCACCCTTTGAGCTGGAAAACTCGACCTGGAGGTGCTTTCAACAGTCTCAAGTTGCAGGAATAATGAATAAAAAATTCAAGACCTCCTATTCCCCCTTGAGTAAGCCACTCTAGTTCTAGTCCTTCGTAAAGCCACTACCACGCTGCGTACGTAATTTGGTTTCAGATTCAATTTTTAAAAAATTTGCCCCGTGACATAAAAAAGGAAAAGCTAAAGAGGCAGCACGGTTACAATTTGCCTTTACAAATCACCTAAAACGCCCTCACTGCCTATAGACCATAAAATTGTACGTTCTCTTCAATTTTCATATAGGACATGCATAGTGAAGAAAAAGTTGGACGGCCAAGTCGGTCCGTAAGGGGGAAATAATTCAACAAAACAAGGACCATGAGAAAATAGAAGACTCAGAGAGCATAAAGAATCTAGATTTTTGTTCATTTCTCTTTTCTTTATGCATAAATACCAACTGGCCAAAACGGAACCTGTACAAAAGGGCGGGTTACCAGTCCATCGGTCCAGTTTCCATGACATTAAAGCAATACACACTTCACGAACCAGTCAGCAAAGCGCTTGATAAAACATGCCAGTAAGTATTATAATGAGATAGTCTTCCTTAACAGCTAAAAAAAGGGATATATCAAAAATTGATATCAGGAAATCTCCTGCCATGACACCATTATACAAACTCAAATCTATTCAGCTCACTGACATTTAGGAATAATATAACTGTTTCATTGAAATGATAACTTATTCAACATGTTACAATCAGAATTCTATGCACCACATAAAGCAAATCCTATCTTCTATAGCTAAAGAAAGAAGGTAGAATCTACGAGACTACCCCCACAGAAAGATCAACGATTCAGTCATAGGACTAGCGACGGTATCAAAACATACAATTTAGGATGTCAGTTTTGAGTCAAGCAGATGGCTATAGCAATATTTATGGTTTCCATTTTTATAATTCCTCAATGTACCAATTCATGGCTATAACAATATTCGTGATTTCAATTTTTAAATTTCCTTAATGTAAAAAGAATACACATCTCTAGAAGCACAAGTTTTAGTACCAACACTCCTATTTGAAGTCACTCATGCCTACAGCACTTTCTTATAATTCCTTAATTTACAAAGAACACAGAGCCCTAGAAGTATAAGTTTTAATACCAATACGCCCATTTGAAAAGTCGCATTGCTGCAAATCACAGGTCCTCATCACACAACCAGATAATCCAGCAACAGGGTGCATCTACAGCCAATGAAGTGAATTCAATATTACTTCAAAGCTACATCTAAAATCATCAGACAGCAATCCATTCAGCTGCTGCAGCACGGGCCATACACTAATATATAATCACAAAGCGCACACACATCAATAACTAAACACACTAGCGTTATGAACCATAGAGACATAAAAATCATTCCCCAAGCAAATATTGACCCCATTTCATTACCCAATTATGTCCTGATCGCTGAATGTTTCGAGGGAACATTTCAAGGAGTATTATGTCAGCACCGTAACTGGATATCAGGTCCAGTAGCCCTCAGTATGAGTAGATTCAATTTGTGTCAACGAGTCCAGCACAGCACTGGTTCCCATTTCAAGGGCAAATAGTGTAAACAACCAAAGTTCACAAAGGATAACAAAGTCACATGGCTATAAAAACAGAGGGAGTCAAAATCAGATCCTCGTTTTATCTTTATTAGGAATATGAATAAAGTCGTATATTCTTAATTAGAAAGAAAGCTTACCAATGATGTCATCCATAGAACACTCAAAATTCTTCGAATCAGCATCTGCTGCTCACAACCAGCCAGCATCTAATGATGATCAAGCATCTAGTTAATACAGACGGCATCAACAATCACATCATCGTCTAGCCATCAACCCCACTCAAATCTTTTCTCGAGCACAACTATAAACCCAGTGGGAGTTTCATAACAAGTTAGTACTTCTATTAACTGACACCTTGAGTGGGGAACTATGTATCACAGTGAAAGTGCAGAATGTGGAGATTGAAATATGGGCTAAATGAAATAAAAGAAGTTTGCACAAGCAATCAACAGAACCAGAAACACAAGATTCATACAAATATTAAAGCGTGTCTAAGAATCCATGAGAAATAAACACCAACCACAAGCAATATGATGTATACAATGCATTTAACATAATAATTGTCGAAATCAAAAGGTCAAATCCTACCAAGGTCCCTAAAGCTCCTTCTAGAAGAACATGCATTAGATTCAAGTTCAACATATCAGCTAAACTGCCACAAAAGATATAATCCCCTTCTAGGAGTTGCATATCCAAAATCAGGCAGATCACTCCTACAAATCCAAAATAAAACAAAACATAGTTTAGAACACATTTTAAACCAACACTGTGTAATAACAGATCAAGTTTAGACACTTACATTGTCTGTATTCTGAGGAGAGAACTATGAAATCAATCACTCGGTTCTGGCAAGACATGCTTCGATGCCTTGGGACTTGGGGACCGCTCATGATGGTTGCGCCTCTCAGGACTTCCACCTATAGGAGATGGTGTCCTTCGTGGGGACACACTCCTATAAGGGCTAGGGCTACGCCGGGCCGGAGAGGCACTGCAATATTTTAACAGAATCCTTTTTATGATAATGTGTTTCACGCGGAACCAAAACAAAGAATAGAATTAATATAATGGGAAAACCTTTCAAATGATCTACTCCTACTCCTCCGGCGCTCATCTATGTACCGTCCCCTGCCACGGTATCTATCATGGTCCGGGCTCACGCTATAACTCCTGCTCTGGTACCGATGACCATGTTTCTTCTCACGGTACCTGTCACGCTCATACCTGTCCCGACTTCTGCTTCGGCTTCTCCTGTATTCTCTACGATAATCATCTCGGTGCCTGTAAAAAATTACAGATCAATAGGTCTTAGAAGAATCTAATGGAAAAGTGAAAATGACAAATGAAGAGCATTTTGATAAATGAATTTCAAATATTAACATGACAACCTTCATGAAATCATATCAAGAAGTGGCAGCAAAGACGCTATTGGGAGACTGCCAAAATTTAGTTGTTTCTTAAAAGTGCAAACTCTTTGACATTTTCCCATTTCACAACCTAAACCAAGCTCTCATATGGTCATTCCCAAATGTTTTCCTAGCATCCCCAAGAAACAAAAACTTAGTTACCAACAGAATTGTCTTCCTTTCTCCAAAATTCCAGACCTCAAACTGAGTATAACGATCTGATAAACCAATACCAGATCACTTCCTCGAAACTGCATTCCTGGTTTCAAATGCTGTCTCAAATTCTTGTTAAACTGACTAGCTCTACTATCTCAAATCTTGTTAAACTGACTAGCTCTGACAAAACCAAATCAGACCAGGCATTTGTCAATGGCGAAAAGAAAAGGGATGTCCATTTGTGTAGGAAATTGACACTAAAATTGATAAATTTCCCTTCTATCAGCAAACATTTAAAAGGAAAAGAAAAGATGGACAATCAGAATTTGACCTCTTGTGGAACAAAGAAAGGACACAATCAAAAAAATAAAGGGTAATCAATTAAAGATCAAATTGATCACCACATTTGTACTGCAAATATGAAGTTATAAACAACTAATCCAGTCAAAGATAAAACCCCAAAATAGTATTGTCTTCAGATTCAATTTTTTTTTCTGAATATTAATGCAGTTAATAGCCCTACATTAGAATAACCAAAAAAAAAAAAAGGAAAAACTGGATCTCCATCACAAGATAAGTTGGTTCATTAGTCACAACAAAATTAGTCTTACACAACTCCAAAATGGACTGGAGCGAGTAGATCCTTCAAAATTACCTTCTCCGAGGGCTCCTGCTTCTTGATCGTCCACGACCTCTGGGAACCTTTTCAATGACCCTTCCTTTGTGACTGCAGACAGAAACAAAAATAAAAAAATAGAAACAAACCATCACATTGTACCACAAATATGATGAAATGTAAATAATCCCGTGATAGACAATGGTGACAATGAATTTGTGTCCGAAAGGAAGTCATAAATCAATTTACTGTAAAGAGTGAGGATCAAATACTCATCAACTGTAATATTAATACAATTCAAGATGTCACCACAGAAGAGTAATCAGGGTAAAGCAAAATGGGAATATAGCTCAATATTTAGCGCAAATCAACATTCACTCACATCCGTTCTGCATTTGGCCCATACTTCGCAAACTGAACAGCGATTTCTCTGCCATCAACCACTTCCCCTGCAATATGATATTGTTCCTGTCAGTTTCTATATCAGATTGCACAGCAAAAATAAAAAACATATAGACATTTTTCATTGTCATTTTGTCCATTCAACAAGAATTCCAATAATTTCTTCAAAAACAATCATAGTTTGTCCGTCTCAGTCACAGGCATACATTCCAACAAGCATTTCATGCAAACTAAATATCAATAAATCCTTGGTCCTGTTTAAAATGCTTAAAACTTTATTTCGCTTCCTCATATTAAGATGCCAGCATAGTTTGCTATCTCAACCGAATTAATGTTCAAGTGAAATGATCTAGACGACCCAACAAAGCCTCTGTTTGGGAACACATATAAATCACTTGTAAATGGTCAAACTTCATTTTCAACCACACATACCAATGGATCCATAATTACTATCCACTCATCCGTCAGTCATTTCAATGTATTTATAAATTAAACCGCTTATAAATTCTTCCCAAACAGAGACTAAACAATTGCTCGACTGATTGATAATGTATGGTTACTATAAATACAGAACACACATCAGATCCAGATCGCCATAACCGATATCCAATTCTCCCCCAGATTGACTCGGAAAACTACCACTAAAGCAAATATAATGGGAAAATTGTTATTTCTATGGAAAAAAACGCATTTTTCAATCATTAGATGCGGGTTTTCCAAGATGTTTTCATTCCAAAATGTTTTCATACGTATGGAAGAAAGCAAATTTAGGTAATGAATGAATTTAAAGATGATTTTTCATTTCTACACTAGATTTGCTAACCGGCACAAAACAAGTACGTCTAAAATGAGTCCTTATGAAACAACGGAAGTCTCTACATCCAGTGATAATTGAGTCACATTTCAACTAATTTTCCAAATGTCTTGAGACGAAACCACTGTTTCATTATACCTTGTGTCACTGTTCCTTTCCTAGGGCACCATTGTGATACAACTAAGCACTAACATATAGAGACTGACTAGTACTTGTAAAATGAAAAGGCCAGTTGCTTCTACGATTTTATAATCTCTTCAGCACGGTATAGTTATGCCATTTATGCAGAGGTGTAACTAATTACCAAAGATTTAGCATATTCAAAGCTCACTCTGCTTAATATTGCCTAATTTTCACTGTGTTTTCTGATGATGTGGCCAAAGAAAGAGATCTTACCATCTAGTCTTTCCACAGCCTTATGCGCTTCATCCTGATACTTATAACGGACAAATGCAAACCCCCGTGATTCACCAGTCCTACAAAACATAATCAAACAACAAATCCATAAAATATTGCAAACTACCGAAAAATAGGATGTTCAGAAACTACATAAAAAGAAATATCATTATCTCTTGCAAATCAATTAAATTAAAAATAATGAATATCATTATCTCTTGCAAATCTTGAACCATAAAAACGCAGATACAGTTAAAACTAATATCATTATCACGTAAAAATTCCAAGCTCATAATATATACCTATCAAAAGTTTCCTAGTACCCAAATGTAATAAATTAATTTACGATAGTGGGAAGTATTTCGATACAACCATGAGTATCAAAGCTCCATTTGGATAGAAAGAAAGGAAAGAATCACAACACATTATTGAAAACACAGGATCTCAAATAGAAAAATAAATATCAAACATCATATATTCGAAGGGAAAAAATGTACCTTCGATCTCTGGGAATAAAGATATCAACTACCTTTCCATACTTGTCGAACAGCGGGAAGAGATCATCAGCAGACGTGCCTACGCAACAAAAAAAAAAAATAAAAACAAACAAAGAAAGTATCAAACTAGGTTTCATGCATTAATCGAAAAGGCAAAAAATCAACAAAGAAAGAAGAAAAAAGAAAAAAGTGCAAATTAAAAAAAAAAAAAAATCAACCAAAACCAAACAAAACATATCAAGCTAGGGTTTCATAAATTCATTAAGATATCAAAAAATAAAGCAATAAGGGACGAAAAAGTGCAAAAAATGAACAAATTATTATCAACTTACGGAAAGAGATATTGAGGATGAGAAGAGAATATGTATCCGATATATCAGGAGGCCCTGATCTCCCAAAGTGAGACATTTTCCCCTATCCTTTTTTCTCCAAGAGAACCCTAATTTGGCCTTCTGCGAATTTTCTTACGAGCTATAGGGTGAATTTATGTGAAAATTTTGAGAAGGAACGTTCTGGAAGAATCAGAGATTCGAGCCCTTTAATGGAATTATCCTAATCGTAACTATAAAAGAGTGAGTTTTTTTTTACACGCGTTGAATTCTATTATCGTCAACCAAAACGACGTCGTATCTAACCTAACATCTCGCTTGTGTTGTTTCTTCCTCTTTTCTCTTTATTATTACTGTTTGGATTTTGCGCTTCTCTTCTGAAAGAATATATATATGGATGGTATAATACATACACACAGTA
>CAIGRP010086967.1:0-12837 GCA_903798385.1 Fraxinus cuspidata | reverse complement strand
AATGAAGGGACGCATTACTATACTAGACACATTTGATTAATTTGTTTGCTAAGATTTAAGAATTTTGATTTCTTATTAGGGCAAACTGATAAATACAAATCTAAAATCTAACCAATAAACTTTTTCGTGAATGTATAATAATGGTGATCCTATATTTGGAGATGATCAATCATGCATGGTGGATAATGTGTTCAATTACCATCCTGATAAAGTAGCAAAGATAAGAACTGGATTAAAGTATATCTTGGTATGGTAATATATTCTTCATTAATTAGTCAAATATCTTTTATCATATATCTTTATTGTATTTCATGGATTGCAATCACTAATTCATAGAATCTTTCTTCTCGAACAATATAAACTTTTAACGTTAAAATATTTTAGACAGCAGAATAGATGGAAAATGAAAAATTGATCTTAAATATGCTTTAATTCATTCTTTAATTTCTTGCACGAACTAACATTCCCATTATTGTGGCTATATTATTTACGTTCTGATAAAAAAATTTGTACTAAATTAAGATGTTTTTAATTTTAAACAGATTGCTGCATATACTTAACATACTCAAGATTGACATGGCTTTCTATTTTTAATATACCCTCATTATGTATATCCATAAATATTTTTAAGAAGACTTTATAGTCAATTGCCTCATTTCTTTCCTCTTATATTTTTCTATTTTTGAAATTCTTTCCTACTTGTCATGTTTGCATTTTTTTCTTATTATTTTTAGCTGCTTGTTTTAAGCTAATTTTTGTATTTGATGTAACATGTTAGTAGGCATCCATAATTCCAAGATAGAGCTGCTCATTTCTCTCCTAATTCACACATGTTTATTAGTATATTCAACTATATGATTATTACATGTCATCTATTGTTTATTTATACTATTTGTGAACTAAATTTTGCTCAAATGCTTTAGCATGAAGAATTGCATTTGATGACTGGGTTTTACCAGTTTTTTTTTGGTCTGAGATTGTGTTATTTCTTTCATTAGAGGGACTTTGAGCTTTCTTAATTGCAGACGAAGAAGATACATTTGAAGAGTATCATGATTATATGTTTCTTTTTTTTTTGGTCAAAAGTTAAAGTTTTTCCTTTTTATTCATGTGGTCTTTAATAAATAATCTGACTTATATATAAAGATTGTAATGTGAAGGTATTGACATATATATGGGTTAAATATTCTATGATCGTGCATTATTATGTTAGATAAAAATTTACCGAACTTTCACAATAATTTGGCCATC
This sequence comes from Fraxinus cuspidata, assembly GCA_903798385.1. Taxonomy (NCBI): domain Eukaryota; kingdom Viridiplantae; phylum Streptophyta; class Magnoliopsida; order Lamiales; family Oleaceae; genus Fraxinus; species Fraxinus cuspidata. The sequence goes on along the minus strand of CAIGRP010086967.1, from coordinate 11,586 downwards.
CATTAATATTTAATACACTAACTTTACCTCAAAAATACCAAAACCCGTACATTGTACGGGTATACAACTAGTATTTAAATAAAAAAGTATATTCGTTATTCAACCGTTTTTTATTTAGAAATTTGATGAAAATGATGATTTCCACGATGAAATGTGTAAATAGGGGGGTAGAAATGAAAAAAAAAAGAAGGTTAGATACACCAATGACTACCAAATTTTATATTTAGTGTCAGCATAACCATCCAATTTGATTTTGTTTCATCATGTCTACCTAACTTTATATTTAATGTTATCATGACAACTCAATTTAATTTTATTTCACCACGGCCATCTAATTTCATATAACATTTTACTACGATCATCCAATTTTATAACATTTCAACATGGTTATCCAACTTCTTTATACCATATTTCACTAATTTTAAAAGTGGTAAAACGATAACTTTGCATTATATATATATATATATATTAAAATTTTAAAAATATGTACAAAATTTATTTTAAAAAAATAACAAAAATAAAACTTATTTAAAAAAAAAAACGTTACTTAAAAAATAAAATAAAAACTTATTTTTAAAAAAATATTTTTAAAATTAAAAAAACTTTTATTTTTGATTTTTTAAAATTTATCTTATATATATAATGCAAATTTGCCATTTTATCCTTTTTAAAATTAATGAAAAGGGTTAAAAGAAGTAGAGTGATTATAGTGAAATATCATATGAAATTGAGTGATCACAGTGGAATAAAATAAATTTGGGCGGCCATGTAACTTTAAATATAAAGTTTGATGGTCACGATGAAACAAATAAAATTGATGACTATGATTACACTAGTTATAAAGCTAAGTGAATACTAATGAATTTAACCAAAATAAAAAAAAAAATTGGTAACTTTATAGGTGGGGATAAAATAACGTTGTACAGTAGCGTGTGCGCCTCGTCTCGGTCTCTCCGCCTCCTCTCTCGCACTTCCCTCCCAACTGTGTCTACCAGCAATTAACAAACCCAATTCACGACACTTCCCTCGTTATCGCCCCCCATCTTCCTTCTCTAGCATTCAACTACACCACCTACTCCAATTTCTTCCCCAAAGCACACTCAAGAGAGAGAAAGATACCCTCAAAATGGCATCCACAGCTCTCTCCCAATCGTTATCCACTCTCAATTCGCGCACCTCCATCTCCAAAAAAAGATTCGAGAATGCGACGCCGTTTGTTTTTTCCCCGAATCAAACTTTTAATTTATCCAGATCCCGTATTATTTCGATTCAATTTAAGAAGACCCACAAAATGTTTGTCACCAACTGTGCTTCCACTGGAAATGATAGCACATGCGATGAAACCCCAATTGAACTGAGTACGTATCTTATTAGCATTGCATGTTGTCAATTTTTTATTTTGTCTCTTTTTTTACCCTCATATGGTAGAAGACTTAATTTTTTTTTTTCAAATTTTAATTCTCTAGAGTACCCGGCATTTCCTACAGTAATGGGCATTGATCAGATTCGCGAAATTTTGCCTCACCGGTCAGTGAAATTCGCACGTTCCGGATTCTCACTTTGTTTTAGTGATTTAATTGTTATTCTTTATTCGGTTGCTTGATAATATAATGCGGTTCTCAGTTTGAGTTCGTTTTTGCTAGCGATTAAAAACCGGGTATTCATTTCCTGTTGTAATATTTTGATAGCCTTGTTGTAATTTTTTTTTTTTCTTTTGGCTGCCTTGTTAATACACTTTGGTTTTTATTTTCTTTTGTTTTTGCTTTGGGCTGTAGATTTCCATTTTTGCTGGTGGATAGAGTGGTTGAGTACAATCCTGGGGTGTCGGCTGTGGCTATCAAGAATGTGACTATAAATGATAATTTCTTCCCCGGGCATTTCCCTGAGAGGCCAATTATGCCAGGTGTTCTCATGGTTGAGGTGAATAATTCAACTTGTTTAATCTATAAATAGTTGGCTTGCAGGGCAGAACTAGAAATTTATGTGGAGTCGTAATTTAACTAATTATTTTTTTTAAAAACAATGTATTAATATTAAAAATGTTATGATGTATAACGTATTTCGATGCATTACAATCGTTCCCGGAGTTTTTCATACTTTGAAAACTCGCTCATTATATATAGACCAAATTTACTTTCTTTTTTTCTGATTTGAGAATCCTTTTGTTGATTGCAACATCTTTTGTTGCCCATTATTTGGTTTTTAAAGGATAACAGGTTAAGAAAAATGATGCCTCTTTTATTGTTTTTGATCATAGCAAAGATGTCTCACTAGAATTGGTTAGAAGAACGACAAGGTTTATCAAAATTGATATAATTTTAAAAGATTTTGTTCCATTAAATCTTTCAGTAAATATGTTGATGGATCAAAATGGAAGGATCGAAATAGATTTATGTAGTAAATTAAAACATTACTGAAAAAAAAAATATAAATTGAAGTGACAAAAAAGATTCATGTTATAAAGTTTAAATGTAATAAAGATGGAATTTCATTTTGTTATTTATACAGAACTAACATTTATCTTAGTTTTGATAGATTATCTAGAACGAAAGTCAGGGTGAGAGAGACTCAGAAATAGTGATGAGTCCTCTGCTTGCAATTAATAATTAGTAGTAGCGTGGATCAGAGGCCTGCTGGCCAAAAAATGATTTACTCTTCTATTCTAACTCTTCTCCTCAAAGAATCCAGTGGGAGCGGTTGCCTCCACTGGACTTCATATAGCTGTGCCAGTATTGGTGTGCACACTGTTCCTGGGTTTAAATTAGGATATGCATGGAAACCAAATTTTGATTTCTTTCTCATTTTTACACGTTATTTGTGGTTGCTTCAGTTATTGGTGATTTACTTTTGTTGGATGATTTATTTACAAGTGATCCATATTATTATGTGTTTGTATCTACACAGGTTTTGGTGGCGAAATGGTTGCCATGACACTGATTCTATGTTAATAAAACTGGGTAGAAATGACTGCTAGGAGTTTTCGCTGCAAAACTTACGGCATCCTTGGTTATTCATTCAAATAGAAGTCATCTATAAAATTGTTCATTTTCAAGAGTGTGTCAAATTTTGAGATGCATCTACATTTGTGAATAGAATGCATACTTTAATGGTATGCACAGGACATACATAAGATGAAGTGCGGAGTTGATTCCCCTACCTGTTTTGAACACTGCCATTTGGTGGTACTTCACATAGCAAGGATGCCGCAACCAGCTACACATATCACAACACTAGTTCAATAATGAAGAAGTCAATATGTGAGAGTCAAGCTTGAAAATTCGTTGATATGTAGTGTCGTTTTCGCTATCTTGAGTCGTGAATAAGTAAGCACGAACTTCCAAGGGAGGTGAATTAGCCACTAGGTAAAAATAAAGCTTTGTACTGGAAATATTGCTAAAATTCCCACTCTGATAAAACCCCAACCAAAGAAGTGTGTGCCCTCCTGAACCTGAAGCATTTGAAGGCTATCAGATCGGTGGTAGGATTTAGTTCTAAAGTTTAGTTTGCAATTTTTAACTGTAATTTACTTGATGCCTGATAGCTCTAGGGGATCCTCCTAAATTAGGTAGCACGTACTTCTTTTTATTTTTTTCTCTACATGTAAACCATGCTGTGTTACTCGTTCTTATTTGACTTCATTAATCATCTGTTTTTTACAAATGAAAATAGGGTCTTCAGACAGTTCCAACTTATAGCAAAGTGGTTTCTTTTGATTTGTCTTTGAAAATAATTGATGTCCATTATTGCTCATCTCATTAGCCTACCACTTACTGTTTTTATATGACCAGTATGTTCCTATATGCCCACTTTTCTCAAAAGCATGTATTTGCAAAAGCAGTGATGTATGTGTTACTGCTGGATTTAGGCAATGGCTCAGGTTGGTGGCGTGGTTATGCTACAACCAGAAGTGGGAGGCTCGAAGGAAAATTTCTTCTTTGCTGGAATTGACAAAGTAAGATTCAGAAAGCCAGTCGTCGCAGGGGACACCCTAGTTATGAGAATGACACTTGTCAAGCTGCAGAAACGCTTTGGGATAGCGAAGATGGAAGGAAAAGCATATGTTGGCGGGGAAGTGGTCTGCGAGGGTGAATTTTTGATGGCCATGGGCAGTGAATGATTAATTTTCATCTCTCTGTCTCTCTTTCTGATGTGTTGAGCGAACCTTTTCCCTCTTTTTTTCATTTCTCTTCTGTTGGAGTGTTATTTATGAATATTTTTTTCTTAGATTTAATGACTTGTAAACATTTTTGTATGCTTGAAAAGGAAATAAGCTTAATTTGAAGTCATTTGTTTTATTAATATGATTATGAAGTAAATATTTTACTAACATAGTTTAGTCTCAACTTACTCCCTGATGGGGAATGCTGTTGAAAGAACAATGAGTTTCCATTGAAGTGCAAAGAAAAGGGAAGAAATAAAATGCTTTCTCAAGAGAAATGCAATATTTCTTGCTGCTTTTTTAGTTAATTCTCAATCGTCGTCCTTGTTTAATTGTTAAAACTGAGCAGGTTATTACTTGGTTTTCAACTTTCTTTAATAGGGCAGGAGAGACATTGCTTTGGTATGCTCATGTTTGGCTACGCCTTTAGAAGGTTTTACTTATAATTAAATGAGTAAGCTTTGAATGCTTTATGATTAAGTCAGAAATAAGTTAATTTGACAAGAAGTTATTTAGTCATACGATTGCATATACACATGGAAGACGTGTTTAATCCGTCAAAATAAATACATATGAAATCCAAGCATTGAATTTTCTGTATTTTTTAATCTGAAGGGGCATATAGATTGCACTCGTTTGATTTAATCTGTTACAGGAAGAACTCGAAGTTGGGCAAGAATTAAGATGGCATTCCTCCTAGTCTTAGGCTTTTGGGGTGTCATTTGTTACTCACCACCAACACGCCTCATTCAAGGGGCTGATAGCATTTTTTGTTAGCCACTAGGAATATTGTCTCCCCATTTTAATCTAAGTCAAAATCCACAACTAATTTAACCACATATTTATGAGTCCCACAACTTTTCAACCACACGTTTCATCAAATTCTAGTAAAAATCTGATTTTAATCCATACCAAACAGTGTTACCAACAAATAGTGTCTAGCATGTGCCGTACAAGGAAATTCTTCAAGAAGTTAATGTAATATTCAAGAATTTGAAATAGTGACTAAAATACTCTTTTCATATCTTGTATTTAGAAATTTATGTATGACCATCCTCGTGCATATGTGACACAAATGATTTCATAAAGCTAAAATATAGTGAGCAACGAAAAATGTTCTTTTACGTGGTAATAGTGACATGGTGCCATCGGACATTCTGTCAGTCATGTCAGTAAGTAACATCCGATATTTGAATAAGTTCCTGGATCAAATCTCGACATTTTAAACTTCATTGAGTGACCGAAGACATATACATAAGTTTAGTAATTATTGGTACAACTAGCTCAAGATTGTGTTAGATAAAAATCTAAAGTTTAAAATAATATTTGGCATAATTTAAAATTGCAAGAAATAATCTAGTAAAAAACATATACTAGTTTAGCCAACTGTAAATGAAATGTTCAACCAATTTTCTGCAAGCATAAAAATCGCCACGTGTCCATCTCCCTCTATCCACACATCACATACACGGAGACCATATGGAACAGCCACTCTAGAGGTCTCAGATGTCCAATGACTGTCACCATCTTTCTTGTTCTCGTAATCACTATAATTATCTACAATAATGGCTGATTTTTTCTGCAGTTTCTTTCATTCTCGATCTTTCACCATCAACTCTCAAATTTTCTTCCCTCCAAAGCCATTCGTCCTGACCATTCCCCATTCCCTAAATCCAAGAACCAGGAGGAGAAAAAGAAAACCACTTCATCTTACCTTGCTTTCTGAACACAAATCTTCAACGCCCTCTTCCAGTCAAGACTCTGATGTCATTTCTATCCATGGTAATTATTGAGCTTTTTTTTTTTTTTTTCAACTTTTTATTTACTTATTTTATTCTAACTCATGTAGACTACTCACAACATTATGGATGAGGGTTTTGTTCTGTTGAGTTGAGATTATCTATAACAACGCATTGTTTACTATAGTTATGGATTTCATTTTCTTTATATAACTGCTTGATCATAACATAATCTGAGAAATGGTGAAGTGGGAAAGAAAAGCTATAATTTTTTAGGGGTTTCTGTTAAGCGAATTTGAAATTGTCTATAATCTTGGGGTTTTTGATGATTACATTGGCAGAACATTCTGATGGTAGCCTTTTGTTCCGGTTTGGAGACCCAAGCGAGATAGCAGAAAATGTGAAGCTGGCGGAACCCAAAATTTTGAAGGAGATTAAGAAAGAAAGTCAAGAGGGATTTCGTATATTGAATGTTTTGGATGGAGATATTAAGAGAGAAGTGATTGTAAATAAACTAGATAAGGAGGATAGGTTTGCATGTTCAACCGAGGTGGCTAATAAAGGCAATGAAAGTGTTAGTATTGTTGAGACAGAGAGTAAATCATGTGAGAAGTTATCAGAAGATTCAAAGAGAGTCGAATTAGCAATGAATGAAGCTAATCCAATAGGTATCAGCAATGAGCATTAGCGATGTTGAGAAAGAGAATGAATCAGGTGAGAAGTTATCAGAAGATTCAAATAGATTAGAATTAGCAAGCAATGAAGCTAATCCAATAGGTATCAGCAATGAAAGCATTAGCGATGTTGAGAAAGAGAATATATCAAGTGAGAGGTTATCAAAAGATTCAAAAAACCTTGGATTGGCAATAAATGAAGCTAATACAATAGGTATCAGCAATGAAACCATTAGTGTAGTTGAGAAAGAGAATTGATCAACAGAAGATTCAAAAAACGTTGAATTACCTGTTTCAAGTACAGATTTAAAAGATTCTTTTCCTCATAGTGAAGATACAAAAGATAATTCAGGTACTAGTGCAGATATAGAAAGTGTTGGATATGTGGAAAAAGGTTCGAGTGAAAAGCACAAGGATGAGATTTCACCTCTTGTAAGTGTGACTGTGCTCGATGAGAGTTCCACAGTAGATAATAGTAGTGGTACTGCGGAATCTGCAGAAGAGAAGATTGGTGGAGGGGTGATGCTTCAATCGATTCACTTGATGCTGGACCCTGTTATTGATGTAATTGACGACACTGTTACTGAGGAAAGTACTGAGGAAATAGTAGCAGCCACAAATCTTTCGGCAAATAATCGTAGTATGGAGGCTGGAAATGGAATTGAGATTGTAGAAGATGGTAAAGGATATGATAGGAGTGAAGTAACGCCAGTGTCCCTACAGTTGGAACTATCTATAAATTTGTCTCCAGATAATGAGGATCGGAATTTGGAAATTGGAATGCCGGCTAAGATAGCTGAAGATGGTAACTCAAGTGACATTAATGTTGTGGCCACATTCCCTTTCACAGAAGTAGCTATCGATTTTTCTGCAGATTCGAAGGATTGGAATTCTGAAATAACTGTTGATTTTTCTGAAGATTCTAAGGATCAGAATTCAGAGGCTGGGAATGGAATGCAACGTAAGACCGTCGAACATGGAAGTCAAAGTGATATGATTGAGGTCATGCCCGTGTCTCCTCAGTTGGAAGCTGAACCAATTCTTGATGAGGAAGCAGATAATGAATTCATGGAAGAATCTGCCGTGGCAGATAGAAATGAGAGCATAATGATGGTTAGTTAAGTCTTTTGAAGCACAGTGTAGTTGAGAATGAATTCCATTTCATAATTGTCTTGTTACTTCTTGCATTCTATTTCCTGGATTGGATATATAGGATGATATGTCAAAGTCTTCTTTATGAAACAACTCTTCCGGAAATTTCGTTTCATTTTTAGGGGAAACTTGTATAGTCCATGTTACTATTTATCTACTGCAATGTAAAGTTGACTTGCTTTACTTCCACTAGCACGTCCACAGAAGGTGTGTCAGAACCCAGAATTAAGCCCCTTAGTTCATGCCATTGGATTTGTAATGTTTCTCACTCACCTTTGTTTAGTCATTTATGATTATCTTATGAAATTTGAAAAATTAAGGCAGAAGTGTAGATCACACCCCACCCCATCCCACTCCTCCCAACCTTAACCAAACATCAAACAAGAGAAATGAAGGAAGACTAGAAAACAAAAATTCCATGGAAAGTTAACGCTTAGAGGGACGTGCGTAAATCGTAACATTCCTATTATGAACCTAACAATTCATTTAATCCCTGGTCATTCGTAACAGAATAGATACTTGTCAAGGAAACTTTTATGCCCTGACAATGAAGTTTATATTCCTAGTTTCTATAATTTGATCTTTTGTGATGCTTTTTTTCGTTCTTCTATTGCAAATTCTGTTGGGATATAATTTCACATTTTTTCAGTTGTCCTTTCTATGATTTTTGGACAATGATTCTATTTACTGCATGATATGCTATTTTATGCGAAGCTCAACTTTCCTAATTTATTTCTCTGCATATCTGGTGTAAGAACTTTGATCTCGAAAGTAAAGAGAATTCAGTTCTTCTCTTTGAAAATCTGACTGTTGTTAGATTAATTTTTTACTGCTTAACAATTCTCAGAAGTCACTTTTGGAACCTAGGACTGACGATGATCACAGCGTGAGAAACAGTGATATTGAAGAAGCACCAGATTGTGAAGTGACACAGCTAAAATCTGTTGAATCTGTTGCAAACAGGTCTCTTTTCTCTGTATTTTCTTTTTTTGTTTGCTGGCGTTGTGTTATCTTTTAGTGATAAAGTAGCATTGAACAATTATGTTCCCTCATGGCATGCCTTCTATTTGTTCCTGTAATCAAAATCCCTGTTTCTAGAAACTTGACAACTTGAAGATGGCCTCGCAAAACATCTTTGCCTGTATATCCTATAGAAAAAATTACAGGATAGATAATCTCTAATAATCATGGAAGACCCTGATTTTATAGCTCGGTTATTTAATATAGTACTATTTCCCTTCATTTGCGACTTTATAGTACTTTTGAAAGTTTAAACACAGCTAATGTATTTGTTTTATGCAGAATAAAAGCAGATTTTGTTCTATCTTCAGGTGCTGCTTTGTTGCCACACCCTTCTAAGGTTTCTAATGGATATATTTTCATTCAGCATAGGTTGGAATTTATGTATAACCTTGTGGTTTGTGCAACTTAAACCCGTCTTAATAATGGTCCATGTACAACTTCAAGTTTGAAAATATAGAAGGAAAAGAAAAAAAATGGAACTTTGCAGTTTTCTCAACGATTTTAGTCGACACCTTACCATGTTGTTGAATTTAAATCCTGTGTGAAATGTTTTAGAAGTCTGTTAACCTTTTGGCGTTGTAAGATTGCTGGGAAGTAATAAAAAAAATAATAAATTTCAGGTGTTGACAGGTGGAGAAGATGCATGTTGGTCTCATAATCGAAGTTTCACAAAGAAACCATAAAGTAAATTGCAGAAACGAAATAACACAAATGAATTTTCGCCCCTTTGGGCCCGGATGTTCAGCTTAAAGCCTACTCACCCGTTGAGCATCTACTACGTAGATATAGCTCGAATCCACTAAGAATCACAAAGTACAGTTTTCTTCACTAAGTTTTCCTTTAGGCTCTCATATACAAGTATTCACTCCACTACACTAGCGTATACACAATACACTCAAGAATATCACTAAAATATTACAAAGATCATAACCAAAAGATCTCAAGAACCGAAAACAGAGAGAAAACGCTCGAGAAAGAAGAACAAGAGAAAACCCTAGAAAGTGTAGGAATCAAAAATTAATCGAAGAGTCCAGAAAGTGGGTTATAAAAGTAACCCCAAATTACTTCATCCAAAGGTCCAAGATATGCCAACTGTAAAGCCAAGATTACACCATTAAATAAAACAGCAAACTGGTGGCCCAATCAACACAGCAAGGCCCAACACAGAAAATAAGAGAGGCAGCCCAAACCAACAATGCATATTTCATCAGTGGTCAAACCTGGCTTGGTGTAGCTGATGGAGTTAGTCAGTGGTCACTAGAAGGTACTGCTGCTTGATATAGACCTGGAGGCTGAAGTTGAGCAATAAGTACTTTTAAGATGGTTTTATCCTGATGATAATGTTTATTTTTAGTTAAATTCGTGCTTTACCGGTCATGTAATCTTTTTTTAATGCTTAGGGATCAATCCAGGAGTTTATGCCCAAGAACTCATCAAAAGATGTGAAAACATCATCTCTGATTGCACTGGAGATTCAGTAAACAACCCTGTTGAAGTCCTTACAAGCAGTGTTGCCAGAACACAGTGTCCTGGTTCCTCAACAGTTTTGATTGCCCACTTTGATGGTGAGGTACAATTTATTGTAAACTTCTGATGCCTCCTTTTGGTTAGTGATGCTGGTTGTTGTGAACTGACAATCAATGTGGTTCAGAATGCAATGTGTATAGAAATCATATATCTCTTGGTTTAATTCCTCAAGCAATAATAATATCGTAAAAATGCAAACTAATTAAGTATAAACAATCTCCCTATCTATATAAATACACACGTGGAAATTATATTATTATATTGGTGACACTTCAATTGGCATTTTAATTTCTGACTGTGATGTCAATACACGAATAGCTAACAGCATGGTAAAGGGACTGACTGTACATGAACGCTTATATGATTAGATTAACTTTATATAAAATGATAACTAATGTCATATGTGATCAAGCTCTTCCAGGACTTGGCAGTAATAGAATGAGTCATAATTTGACCCTGAATAGCACTGTCGAAGTTTCTAGAAGGCACAAGCTAAGTTCGCATTGATTTCAACTGATTTTCAATTTGCCAACAGGCTCTTCAAGTGGCTAATATTGGAGACTTGGGATTTATAAAAATAAGGCACAGTAGCGTTTACAAAAAGTCTTCCCCTATGCTTCATGAATTTCATTTTCCAGTGCAAATTGAAAGAGGCGATGTCCCCTCTTATCTCACAGAGGTATGCTTTTCCAAAAATGGTTCAGAAAAAGTGACTCCAAAAATATTCAGGGTATTATTGTATGTGCTTTTGTCTTCAGGAATACAGAGTTGATTTAGAAGAGGGGGACGTGATTATCACTGCAACTGATGGAATTTTGACAATTTATAAGACCAAGGAATTTCATCAATAGTCCTGGCATCGTTAAACAGTGATAAACGGCTGGAGGTGCCATAACATCTTTAAAGATTTACTGATAAACAATGTTGTTCCAACTTACATGTGCATACATTCACACACACACATATATGCAGTGGTGTTTGTTTAACTCTGCTTTTTTTTTCCCCGCTCTTTATTTATGAAATTGCGCAGTTATTGGCAACACAGGCACAGGAAGTGGGTAGGTCCGCTTCTGCCAGATGTCCGTTTGCTGATGCTGCTCAAGCAGCTGGATATGTAGGTTATGCTGGCAGCTTGATGATGTGACACTGGAATCTTGCATGACACAAGGTTAGTGCATGTTTGGTACTGTCAATACTATCAATTTTTCTGAGCATGCAGGAATATTGGTATGTTGGCGTATTTCTGCTACTTGTTCCAAATCTTTGTGCGTGAAACATAAGCTAGGCCCAGGGGCGGACGCAGACTATTATC
>CAIGRP010086962.1:0-15129 GCA_903798385.1 Fraxinus cuspidata | reverse complement strand
AGTAATTCATATGATGTTTTAGTATGAATGCCATGGAAGAGTGCTGAGGAAATTAACTCCTCAATTAGCAACTTTAAATGAATCATGCCAATGACTCATTGACCTTTTTAGTTGATTCCCTGAATCATGATCTTGCTATTGGATAGATCACTAGCATTAATTCTAATTTTCTTCATTGTTTTGACTTGCATGATGTTTATAGTAGATCCACAATCGATCATTATGCAATTTATCTAGTATTGCCCTTCCCATCAAATGAGTAACATGTTGCTTCGGGTTGCCCTTCCTATCAAAACACTGGAATTTTGGAGGTTGGTAACCGAGTAGCATCTTTATTTCGTCAATTTGACGACTATAAAGCTTGGCATACACCAATTAAGATTACAATGAACCATCATACTAGGCACGAATGGTGTTCGTAATCATATGTTGAGGTTGGTGGACGGATAGAGAGCCAATGGATAGTTGAGTGGTATCACGCATAACATTTTGAACAACTATTCAATCATGCATATCTTGTTTATGTTGGCGTTCTTGGACTTCCAGATCTTCAGCTTTGGAAGATTCTGGATTTTCTTGATCATTAATTGACAGATTTTACAATTCTAGCTTGTGCATGAGTGTAGCAACCTGTGCATCTTTCTCTTCTAGTGANGCAGCAACCTATGTTATGAGGTGACCATCACCGGCTCAAGTGATTCTTCAGACGAAGTATCGTCTCCCCACCTTTGCAGAGAAGTGGTATGAGGTGATCTAGACAAGGTTCTGCTACTGGAGACGGAGCCCGAATGAGAATTTTTCGCCGAACTCTTGGTCTTTTCTGTTGAACTAGAATTTGGCTTTGTGAAAGTAATTTTTATTCTGCCTTTGTTGGAGAACTTCTTTAGTGGTTGGACTAATTGAATTTTTGTTTGGGCTCTAGTCGCAGGGAACATTTTAGCAGGTGTCTCTTCAAGATGAGTCATGGTTTGCTTCGCCTATTTTCTTGCCATTATTGATGTAGTGGTTGAAAGTTAAAGATTTTAAGATCAAAAGATGAGAGGACAAGAAGGTCTCACTGGGCGTGGCAAGAAATTTGTACGACGAATTTTATGTATTAAAATACTAAAATCGTTACAAAATACAAATGGATATGAATTTTCTTGTAATTGCAAATTATTGAGAATTTGATTTGTCGAGAACTTAACTTGTTTGATACTTGAATTTCAGAGCTTGGATTTGCACTTCTAAACTTGGACTTGATTTTGATTTAATTCGAAGAAGACTTTGATCTTCTTGAGTTTGGTTGATTTGAAAAAAATTTTGATCTTCTTCGTGTTCCTCAAACTTGAATTTGAGAGGATTTCTTCTATTCCTCTGACTTTGGAATTTATTCAGCACTTCGTGATTTTCCTCTACACTTTTTTCACCCTTTTTTAATGGACCCAAATCGCATTTATAGGGAAAATTTATGACCAATTTTGATAACCACTCAACTAATTCAATTAAATTGATTATAATTGAATAATTGTGAATCTAGAAATAATGAGACGGACCTTAAAATTTTACGGGCCTTAGTAGGTTTCCGTAAATTTGATTGGGTTAGGTATTTATTGGGACGGACCTTTAAAATTTTATGAGCTTTAGTAGGTTTTAAATTCAGTAAACTTAATTGAGTTAGTTATTTAAATTGACCAAACCTATTATTTATTATTTTATTTTTTATGTCGACGGCGTCATTTAGTACGAACTACAAAACGAGCCCAATATTGATACTTATTTTTGTTTAGTCCATCAACTACCAAAATTGTATATATATAAAAATAAAAGCATCTAGAACAAATAATTATACAAAATTTCAGAGCATTACGATCTTCCCTCCTTAAAATGAATTTCGTCTTCGAAAATCGTACATGTACAATATATTCATGCATTTGCAAAGCTCTAATTATGTTTGACACGTATAAGTTCAATTATACTTAATCCTTTAGCGACAATCTATTTTATTCCATACAAGCATGAACAATATAAATGTGAACAAGTTTGACTAGTAAATTATGCGAGGTAAACATGCTTATAACATTTCATTAAATGAAGCTAGATAACTCATAATCATACTAAAAGAATAACATTTCATTTCATTCATTGGAGTGGTCGAATAGCGAACAATGCGTGCCGACGATTTTTCATATTATTATATGTTTGAAACTTTACAAAAGTTTATATTGTCCTTTAATTCATAAGTCTTATAAAAAAATTATTTATTATATATTTAAGAAAAAATCACCCGAAGACTAGAGATAAACACATAAACATTTATGATATGTAAAACCTAAAACACACAAACATGTAAAATCCAAGTTTAAAAAAAAAACTGTCAATTAAATTTTTTTTGACAGTGAACTGTGACTCCGGCGGTAACTGTTCATTGTGAATAGAATTTTTTTTTTGAACAGTGATGATGCAACGATTTTCATAAACTATTTTCAAAAAATATAATCAGTTAGTTCACGTGAATGATATTTGAATAGTGATTTAAATGAAAGAATCATGAACAGTGCCAATTATAAATTTGATCTTAGTGTTTAAAGACTGTTAAACTTCTACATCTAGGATTATTTCACAGGATTGTTGAAAAAATGGTATTAAAGTTAATAACAATAATTAGTGGGACAAAACTATCATTTGTGCACGTACTTAATTATCGAATATTTGATGAAGATAAAATACATATACGGTAGGTTAGAGAAAAATATTAAAAATATATCACCTTCTATGATTTTATATAATCCAGGAGTGTAGCATTTTTCTTTTTAGTAAAAAAAAGTAAAGATTATTAATTAGATTGGATGGTTTGGAATCAACTATCTAATATATTGGAGTTTAGTCCCTATGGTAGCCCATAAAATTTTAGACTCAATTGCAATAACTTAAAAAGTTTTGAAATTAATTGTAATTGTAATTAAAGTTCAGGAACAAATTATGCTAATTGAGGCCTGATTTGACTTTAACTTAGATATTTTTTTTATCCTCCAATATTTACCGTTCTCAGGGGTTCATATCTGTGGACAAAACGTGCAAAAAGTTTTTCGTAGAGAGAAAAATGGAAATTAGTTTCCTGTCCAATTTAAAATTTAGTTTTTGGTTTAAATAAAAGAAAGGTGCCCCCGCAAGCTGGTGTAGTATTTACATTGGAGAATATTATAGAAGATTTAAAGGTTGGGAGCATTAAGTTTTTTAAATTAAAAGTTGAAAGTCATGATATAGAATGTTAGAAGTTTTGATTCAGATGTGGATCAAGAATTGATTATCAATTTTTTGTAAATTCTCAATCTATGTTTTTTTAATTGTTACATACATGTGAACGTCTAATAACGATCTTGAATTATTGAATTTAATACATTTTGATATTTCGGGCAATTATTGTTTCCCATTCCAACAATTGGTATTAGAATAATTTTCTAATCAAGAATGTTTATTAAGATTAAATTTATACCAAATTTATCTAAATAAATCGACACTTGAAAACTTTGTAAAAAACTATGAGATTAAATAAGTAGGATATTTAAGTTCACTTATAGTGTGTATGGTTGACTATATTTTCCATGGAAAACTTGTTTTTTTCACCCAAATTCACTTTTATACTGTTTGATTGACATTTTTTCATAGAAAACATTATCATACTTTTGGTCACGTGATCATATTTTCCTAAAAATCAAGGAAAATATTTTTTTAGGAGGAGTAGAATTTTATTTTTCAGAGAACTCTCTCTCTCTCTCTCTCTCTTATCTATTCATTCTCTCTTTCATATACTCATCAATAAAAAATAGACAAGGATAACATTTTCTAAATTGAAAACTAAATCAATCAAAAGTATTTAATTAATAATTTACATATAAATAAATTTTTAGACAATTGAATTGCCTAGATTTTTTTTTCCCATTCAAACTTTAAAATTACATGCTCGTAATCAAACACACCCTTAGATTATTTAATATTCATTCAATCCAACATTATTCAGTCAGTTTTTATGTTTTAATAATTGAATTAATCACTTTTAGTTAGTGATAGCCCTCGAATAAAACTAATCACATTTATATGCTCGAATTCACTAAATTTTGAAAATTGATGCACATATAAATGAATTAATTTGCAGAAATTCAATTAAGATTGCATAAGCTATAAAAGTATCTCATGATCTCTCGTCAAAATTCATGTTCTTATTACACGAGCAAAACGAATATATCTCCTCCTGATTTCAATATTGTTTATAAACCAAATAATTGGTGATCAAGCAATTAAATATCATTACATGCACAATAAGCAATTAACACATAATCAAAATTGCGTGAAATCTTTTCAATTAAATAAACATTAAACCTAAAATAATAAATTAATTAGCCCCTCATGATTATGAAATTTAAACAATAAAAGAATCAACAACACCATCATTTGGTTCAACACAATGAATTAAGAAAAGAATTTTAAGCTATTGTTGATTTTCAACGCATGAATATTGCTTTAAGAATGTGCCCGTCATCTCTCTGCTTCAACAGAATAAATGAATGATATTTATGGACATTTTTCTAGGTCAGAAATCTATCCCAATTAGTGTAGAATCGGTAGTTGAATAGAATTAGGAAAACACAATTCTGGACGCAACGTTAAGGCATTTTCATTCTTATTCTTAGAGCAATTTGGACTCACAATTGACTTTTCCAATCAGCCCAAGTCTTTCAATATTGAGAATTTAGGGTCCTTGAGATTAGTGAAAATGCAAACTATGCACAAGAAGAGAGTGCAGAATCTGTTACTCTTAGTGATTCCCCGAGTTCGAGATGTACAAGGGGAATGAACGAGTGCAGGGCATCAGTTATCAGGGGTCGATAACATGGTTCGGGTTGTACACATAGCATGGCTATAGCAGCCACCTGCGGATTAAAAAAGTATATTTTCTCAATATTAGTAACTTTAGACAAAAAAATCATTTGAAGATCGATAAGATTTTTACTATGAAGAAACTTGGTATAAATGCTTCAAATCTATCGTGTTTCTGATAATGGGATCAACTATGTTCGGAAGCTTTGAACTGTCGGTAAGCTGCGGCGTTGCCTGCTCGTCGAAGATAGTAGACATTAGCACCATGTTTGGCTACACTGGAGAAAAAGGAAACTTAATTTGTTGGACAGTTGGAACATGTTTGGCTAAGCTTAGAAAAAGTTAAAAGTTCTAAGCTTAGCCAAATCAGTTAAGCTTGAGCTCAAGTAACTTTTTATTTCCAAATTCATTTGGATTGGGCAATTTACTTATTAGCCAAATCAGTTAGAACATGCTCCAATTTCAAAATTTCTTGTAAGTGAACTTTTTAAACTTCGCCAAACATGCTTTTGAATTTTGTGCTGAAAATAATAAAAATAAAAAATAAAAATGAATCACTTTTAAACGACATCAAACGAATTTAGCAAAAGAAGCGCCTTAACAGTAACTTTATGCTTGGCCAAACATGGCCGACTAAAATTGATTATAAATTAATGATCAGCTCAAGCTGCTCAACAAACTTTCGTTAAGATTTACCTAGATTATAAAAATGGCATTGTCCTTCAGCCACTTTCTCCAAGGGCCTTCTTCCAAGTAAAAGCTCCAGAAGAATGCATAGACATCTCTTTTGTCAGTGAGCATACCTGGAAGATTGTTGAAAAATCAGGCAAGAATTGCCAATGATCTAAGAGATTATCCTCATCAAACATGTCGTTTTTTTTGTATTTTCTTCGGGTCTATAGACGTGCGGTATCAGTTTGTAAAACCTACACTACAAGAAATCCAAGAGGTACTCCTCAAAAAGCGTGCTTGCTCTTCATATGTATTAAAATGCACGAAATCTAGGTGTCGTCGAACTAATATCTCTCATAATAAAAAGAATTACAACATTTCGACTAATGTAATCATCCGAGGATAACGTTTGAAAACTAAGTTTTCCTCCCTTAAAAAATGGATATAATTGGAATTCACGGGAAAAATCTTGATGGAATAGCATGCAAAGGATGAATAGAATGAGGATGCATAAAGTCATGAAAAGATAGGAAACAAAAATTCAGTATACCATCTAAGAGGTACTCAGGAGCAACATAACCCAAAGTTCCCGAAAACTTGATGTTTGTCTTGTTTGAGTTTCCACCATAACTAACTAAGCAAATAGAGTTTGAATCGAACTGAAAAACTAGCACCAAATGCCTTTTTGAAGTACCATTCATATGGTACATATGTTTTATTCTCAGGTTTTGAATTTGTGGTTGTTGCGTGGATAGGGGACTTAAACCTTTCGTAGACATGGCTTTCGGAATTAGCTCCATCTTCCATAACTTGAATCAAATGCACTAAGGTTGGTTCTTTATTCATGCCCATCTTAAAAGTTGATGGTTTTCTCGATGCACTTGAACTCTCGTCCTACATAGCTTGGACAAATCCTTGACCAGCTTCATTGATTTTTTTTTTTCTCTTGATCATCTTATTGGTCCATCCGAAACATGTAAAGGATCCTTACTATCTGTTTTACCTGTCCTTCCATGATACTAATCATCTTCCATCTTCAAAAGGATTCAACCTTGAATCTTTACTTACATCAAAGAGTGAAAGATCATAAACATTAAAAGTAGCAAAGACATTATTCTTACCTAGAAGGTCAAGTATGTAGGCATTGTCATTAATCTTCTCAAAGATTTGGAATTGTCCATAATTCCTAGTATGCAATTTAGACCCTCTTTGGACTAGAAAATGCTCATGTTGCATGTGATCTCAAAACTAATCTCTTGATTCAAATGTTACAGTTTTTCTTCCTTTATTGGCTTGAGTCAATCTGATGACGAACCTTCTCATCAATTGACTTCACCAAGTCAGCTTTCTCCTTTCTCATCCAAACTACCTCTTTCTGTAAGCTGAACCAAAAGCCAAAGCCATTAGCCAAAATCAAAATATTATGATCATTTTACCTTGGCGTTGAAGTTTGAATCCAGAAGAATATTGGATGATTTAAGATCTCTATGGATCATAGGAGGGTTGCAATGCTCGTGAAGATACTCTAATCCTCTAAAAAATGTCATCTCTCCAATGCTAAACAAAATAGAAAGATGATCAAGTTACTCTAAAGATCATTGAATGGGTACCTTGCGACATCCAATGCAATTTTCATCCCGAGATGCCAAGTTAGCGATTTTACATGAGAAGGTCCTGAAGTAAGTATTCAAAAAACATTCAGTAATCTGAAGTCGTGTACGTGGAGTGAGTTAGTGCATTATATCAATCACTCTTAATGCTAACTATGAGTAAGTTTGGCTAAGCTAAGCTTCAAAGCAAGTAAAAGTTGTTTCCAAACATTTTTCATTAAAAACTTATTCCTTCCTTTTAATTAAAAAAAGAGGGTTAATTATTCTAACTTTGCTGTCGAAATAAGTAACTTATTAATTCTCATTTTCTATCAATAAAAATTTAATTTAATAAAGCTTACTTGTTTACGTTAAGTAAACTGTTTAAGCTTAACCAAATATGATAAATCTGGAGCACACATTTTACCATGTAACTGGAATTCTAGAGAGCCGTTGTGCATCAGTTCATAGACGAGATAAGAGCCCCTCGCCATGAATATAGTACCCCAAAAGCGAAACAATGTTCTTATGTTGAATCTTATTCAACCATTCGATCTCATTCTGCAAAATTAATTGAAATAAAGCCGTAACGAAAACCTGCAAAAGATTAACCAAATTCCGAAAGATAGAATCAAACATGAGCAAATTTACCTCGAATTCTCTTTCGGCTACCTGTCCACCGGCATATAGTTTTTTAACGGCTGCATGAAAGTCGACGTCAAAGTAGGCTTTATAAATGTGCCTTGATCCACTTTCACAAAGAATGTTGTCTTGATGGAAATTATTTGTAGTGACTACTAACAATTGATACTCGATATCACCAATTGAACCCTTGTTGATTCCAATTTTCAAAGAAGTGAATTTATCCAAAATTGGACCTAATGAGATCCCTTTTACAGCTTCCACATATGCACATTCAAATAAATTACTGTCAACACAACATTACAAAAAGTACAACAAAGATCAATAGTCCAACCAAGAAAAAATCCATTTTAGGCTTATTGGTAACCCTATATCAACTTACTTTAGTAGATACCTACCCCCAAGACCTACTTAAAAGGAAAGACGAGAAGGGAAGGGAAGGGAAAGGAAATCGAGTTCAGTTGAAAATTTGTGCCTGGACTTTCTTTAACCTTTTCGGTATGTGTATCAAAAAGCACGCCAAGAAATTAAAGTACAGAGAATCCTATTCCCTAATAATTATACACTAAGATTTGCTAATAATTTTTCCCAATTTAGACTCAATTTGTCAGGGCTCTGACAAAATTGGGGCCGAATTACAACACATTCGAGAAAATAACACCAATACACAAAAATTCATAGCTCATTTTTTTTAAATCACTCGAACAATCATAGAATAAAAATTGGTTACTAAATTTAGTGTGCTCGAGTTATGCTTCCAAAATTCACAGCCCATCTTTTTTTATTAAAATGCAAATGAACTTAATGCTAGAAAATTAACAAATTACCTGGAGAATTAGCATTCACATTTGAATAATTAACAATAAAATGATCTTTTTAGTACGAAGAAGAGGATCAGAAACATGAGGGTCAGGCTTCACATTAAGAGGAGCTGAAAACAAAGTAGAACTGAAAACCCAAATAGAAACACAAACTATAAGCCGAAGTTTCATCACCTCCACATTTACGTCAATACATTCTAAGGCTTAGAGAGGATGATGTTGAAATTTACCTTCTTGTTGTCTACTCTAAATCTCATTTTGGTGGATTTATGTATTATTCTCAATTTGGTCTTGCCATGCATATGCCGTCATATCATCCCCACATTTACGTCAATATATTCAAAGGCTTAGAGAGGAAGGTGTTAAAATTTAAATCGTAAAAAATGTACGTTGAAGATAATTTCAACGAATTTCTCTCTCTCTCTCTCTATATATATATATATATATATATATATATATATATATATATATATGTGGTGATACTAATAAGATACTAGACTTAATTAAGTTGTCATAAACTTTGTACCCATTATGAGATGGAAATTGAACTCGAAGATTTACGACTTATTTGGTATATTGAAATATAGGATTTTAAATTATATTTTCTCTACATTCAAAGTCGCTATTTTATGATCAAACATTTTAGAAACATGCCCTTAATTTTATCGAAAATCACGATAAAATCAAGGGTGTTAATTTGAAAATCGAAATTTTATTAGTATGGAAAACTTTTATTTTCTATGCTATATGCCTAATATATGAGAAAAAAAAAAGGCATGTAAAGTCTCGATTATATTAGACACGACAAAAAAAAAAAAATATTTACGGGAAACATTTATTCGGAATAAAGTAATTTCCATTAGGAGTTAAGAGTTGCTAAAAACTATGAATTCGAGGGTAAAGAAATAGTGGCCAAACTCACGTAAAAGTAATTTTAATCAATATATGGTACCAATTCATAGTTTCCTAAAAATAATGTCACGATAAATACGTGACAGCAAAATGTATCTTTAAATACAAGATATTTTAATTGCAAAACGGAAGTCATTGTGAGGAGTTGTTGCTTAGTCCAGCTTCAGAACCCACATGGAATGTCTACTTGTCACAAAAAGGTATCGTAATTGGAGCACATTTCTTGAGCCCTTCTTTGAACCACATTATTTTTTCATTCTCATTTTTCTACTCATTTTCAACCACACATTCTTCAATAAAATAATATTTTCCATCAAATCAATAACTTTTTTTTAACCACATATTCCCTATCACATAAAAAAAATACATTCTTAGGAAAAAATGTGTACCAAACATCGACTATATGTATGTTGGTGGGCGAGTTGCAGTTATCCCAAAGAAGAATGAGAATGACAAAAATCATTGCTTAGCTATAAATCAAGATTAAAATATGTGGGACCTATTTAGTACTTGACTAGACACAATATTATAGAGTAATGCTATTTATAGTCATTCACATACATGCGGCGATTAGTGTTTTGATTTTTTTGTAAAAATGTTAGTTAATCCACATCAATTATTTCTTTTATTGGGATAATTCATTTTTATAGGAGAAATCAAAAGGTGAAGTGGGATAACTGTGCAAATATGTTTAGATTTTCCTTTCTTGACAAACCTCTTAGTAGCGGACCTCTTCTCCCGCCGACGGTGAGCAGGAGAACAGTTTGCCCACCGCAAACACTGCATCGTGCTTTGAAATGTTTTCGAGAAGTGCTAGTGGTACATTAGAGTTCACACAGGGGTACACATAATACTCCCACGGGAAGTGGGTCCCACCCCATGTGAGTATTATGTGTATTATTATGCATGAAAGTTATGAACAAGTAGAATTTTTCCATTTTTTCCCGAGTCGCCCACCTTTCCCTTTAACCCACCCTCAACACACCCACACCCACCCCAGTTATTACCCGACCCTTCATCACGTGAATAATTTTTTCTTGATTTTTTTATCTCAATTTTTGAAATTATTACAGGATGCTAAATAAAGTCAAAATATTGCATTCATAATACCATTTCGAAATGCTACCAGGCTAGTTTTCACCATCTTTAACAATGTGTGAAACGGCTAATCGTAGCAAAAGTTACCATTAGTCGAAATATGTATTTCCAAAATATATAAATAATTTTTCTTATTTTTGTCTCAATTTTCGGGATCATTACGGGATATCAAAAGAAATTGAAATATTGCAATTTTTAATACTATTTCAAAGTGATTGCGGTCTAGTTTTTTCCATACTTAACAGTGTGTGAAATGACCCATTGTAACAAAAGTTAGCACTCGTTGAAATAGACACTTTCAAAATATATAAATGATTTTATTATTTTTGTCTTAATTTTCGCGGTCATTATGGGATATCAAACAAAATTGTAATGTCCATTTTTAATGCCATTTTGAAGTGGCCAGTGCCTAGTTTTCACAATCCTTAACGGTGTGAGGAACGGGTAACCATAACAAAAGTTACCATTCGTCGAAGTAGGTCGTTCCAACTGTAGCAAATATTGCATTTATGTGTTCCTATTTTGGAACGACCTACTTTGACGAGTAGTTACTTTTTATACGATTTGCCATTTTGCACTCCGTTAAAGATGTCGAAAACTAGACCGCGAGCATTACGAAAATGGTATTAAAAACGCAATATTTCGATTTCATTTGATATCTCGTAATGACCTCAAAATTGAGACAAAAATAAGAAAAATTATTTTTATATTTTGAAACTTCCTATTTTGACGAGTGCTAACTTTTGCTACAATTGACCGTTCCATACACTGCTAACGATGATGAAAACTAGACCGTGAGCACTTTTAAATGATATTAAAAATGCAATATTCCGATTTCGTTTGATTCCCCCATAATGATCCCCGAAAATTGAGACAAAAATAAGAAAAATTATTTATATATTTTGGAAATGCATATTTTTAGTGTGGTATCTTTTGGAGGGTGTTTGGTGGGGATTAAAATTGAATTTTTAGTTAATTGTGATAGAAATTTTTGAAATGTGTAATTAAAAAGATGTGGGAATCATAGAAGATGTGGTTAATATTGATTGTTTGACTTTGATTTAGATTAAAATCAGATTTTAATCTGGTGCAGACATGCCCTTGCTATGATTGACTGTTTCACACACTATGTGAAAATTAGGTCGCGAGCACTTCGAAATTGTATTAAAAATGAAATATTTAGATTTGTTTGATATCTCTTAATGACCTCGAAATTTGTGAACAAAATAAGGAAAATTATTTATATATTTTGAAAATGCCTATTTCGACGTGTGCTAACTTTTGCTACGATTAATCGCTCCACACACTGTTAAGGATGGTGAAAATTAAACCCTGAGTACTTCAAAATGGTATTAAAAATTGCAATATTTCGACTTTATTACATTCCATAATAATTTCAAATATTGAGATAAAAACAACAAAAATAATTTATATATATATATATAAAGGGGTGGGGGTTGGATCAAAACGGGTTAAAATGTAGTAGGGTGGGTGCGAGTGTAGGGAGAAAATTAAACAACATGGTGTTAAAAAACAATCAAAGCACCCCGTATGTAGCGACACATTATTTTTTTCATTCTCATTTTTCTACTCATTTTCAATCACTCATTCTTCAATAAAATAATATTTTCCATCACATAAATAATTTTTCCTTCTTTTTCAACCACGCATTCTCCATCAATCTACTATTTTAGAATACATTTTTCCAAAATGATGTAGCTCAAACACATCCATAATACATGTACACGTGTCCACATCACTGACATGGGGTGGGGCTGCCTACGGTAATAATGGTACTCACCTGTGACACGGGATTGAAGTGTTTGAAAATGTTGTTGACACGTGCTTGTCCTGAAAGTATGACAATGAAATGAAATGGAAAAAAGGTGGGGCCAAACGGGTGCTTAATAAACACGACAGCAAAGTGTCTTTAAATACAAGAGAAAGATGTGCAAAATTTAAATTGCAAAATGGAAGTCATTGTGAAGAGTTGTTGCTTAGTCCAGCCTGCAGAACCCACATTGAATGGCCGCTTATCCTTGTCCGAATTAGATCAAATTGGTGTTTTAACTCATGTTCCGACCATTTATTTCTATAAACCAACCAAAAATTGGCTTACTCCAGAACACACCATTATCAAAACCCTCAAAAATTCACTCAGCAGGGTTTTGGTCCCATTTTATCCATTAGCAGGTCGTTTGTGCTGGCTAGACGGGGATCGACTCGAGCTCAACTGCAATGCTGAGGGCGTTCAGCTCATCCAAGCCGAATGCGAGGCAACATTGGATGAAGTTTTCGATGATTTCGCCCCATCTCTTAAATTTCATAATCTTATTCCTCATGTAAATTACCGTACTCACATTGAAAAAATCCCTTTGGTGATTGTGCAGCTCACGAAATTCCAGTGTGGTGGGATTACTCTAAGTTGGACGATATCCCACACGGTGGTTGACGGCCAAAGTGCGGTTCATTTCATCTCTGAATGGGCCAGGCTGACTCGGGGAGAACCATTACAGGTCGCACCTTTCCTTGATCGGAAAGTGTTGCGTGCTGGGGAACCTCCCGTAGGAAAACCTCGTTTTGAGCACCTCGAGTTCAATCCTCTACCGTTCTTGATTGGCAAATCAAGCAATGAAAATGAGATGAAGAAGAAAACTACAATTGCCATGTTGAAGTTAACAAAATTCCAAGTGGAAAAGCTTAAGAACAAAGCTAACAGAAAGCGAACTTGTTATGATATTGGTCGCGCTTATTCACGATATGAGGCTATAGCAGGGCATATATGGAGATGCGCATGTAAAGCTCGCCAGCATGCTTACGAGCAGCCATCTTCGTTGATAATCTGCATGGACGTACGCAACCGAATGCAGCCACCGTTGCCTCAAACGTACTTCGGAAACGCAATTTTGGACGTGGTTGCAACGGGATTATCTGGCGAGCTGGTAGCGAAACAACTAAACTATGCTGCAAGTAAAGTACGGGAAGCAATCGATAGAGTGACAAGTGAGTATGTGCATTCGACCATCGATTTCTTAAAAAATCAGAAAGAGTTTTCGCGGTATCAAGATATCCATGCAATTAGGGATAACGTTGGGCCTTTCTATGGAAATCCAAATATTGGGGTCATAAGCTGGATTGGACTGCCAATGTACGAGCTGAATTTTGGGTGGGGAAAAGAAATATTGATGGCTCCTGGAACCCTTGATTGTGATGGTGATTCATTGATCCTCCGTTGTCAGGATGGGGATAACTCTCTGGTTGTCTCGCTGTGTCTTCAAGTTGACCATTTGAAAGCTTTCAAAGAATTCTTTTATGGAGACATTGCAACTGATAACTAAGATTATACGTCCCCGGACAAATCTAGCCGTCCATTGGCAGACTGGGACACCAAGTCCCCATTAAAGCCTAACTAAGATAAGCTTGGCGATTTCGACGCGACAGCTTACAGATAAGGTAGAGGGCCCACAACGGACACCCATATAGGTAGAATTAGCAAAACCCATAGAATAATGATTCTTTATAAGATTTAGAAGGTATAAAGACCATATTAATGTCCAAATTCATTTGTAATAATTTTAATAATTACAATATCAGGTAATATGAACATATTCATTTTAAATATTTAATTGTATAGTCCTCGTAAAATTATACTTTTATAAGTTATCCTTAAATTTTATTTTGAAGCCTGTGAAAGGATATTATCAGACACAATTGATTTAAATTTCAATTAATTAATTAGTGTTTCAGTCACTCTTGATCGTCCAAGATTAATTAAATAATTTCGATTATATTTACCAATAGTTGAAACTACACTTTTAAACTAATTGAATTTATCGAAACTTCTCAATAATTAATTTATCTTGACATGTCATTAAAAATTCACCCATGTCAATAGTTACAAATTTAAAATAAAGATGGTTATATTCACACTACTTTTACTTTTTTATTTATTTATAATAACACCATATTGTTATTAACTTTTATTAATTATCACACTTACATTCTTATTTCTAACATTTAATTAATTAGAAAATGTTGTTCTTAATAATGATTTTCGTCCAAGATGATCAAATATTTAACAGCATTAATTTTGTTCTATTATTTGTTTTGTTTATTCAAACATATAATGGACAAATGAGTATTTATGAACACTTTAAGCAATTGGTAATGCAGTTTAATTATTAAAAATTTTAATGTGAGTATATTTAACCTTAAAATAATCACATTCTTATTTTTAATATTTCATCAATTAGAAAATCTTGTCCTTAATATTAATTTTCGTTTCATATGGTCAAATATTGTAAAGTCCCGAAAATTCTCATAGAATAGAATTAATTATTCTATAGATAAGGTAGAGGGCCCATAATAGACACCCATATAGGTAGAATTAGCAAAACCCATATTAATGTCCAAATTCATTTGTAATAATTTTAATAATTACAATATCAGGTAATATGCACATATTAATTTAAATATTTAATTGTATAGTCCTCGTAAAATTATACTTTTATAACTTATTGATAAGTGTAGTTTTTATA
>CAIGRP010086951.1:0-11805 GCA_903798385.1 Fraxinus cuspidata | reverse complement strand
CGGGGGCGGGGGCGGGGGCGGGGGAAGCTGAAGAAGAGGAAGAAAGATAAAGAAAGAAAACTGTCTCCACTCCAAAAATGATCAAAGTTATATGTCCAAATGAAAGAGTAATAACATCAACTTGAGGAAGCTCAACCAGCATTTTATCACGTCCCTTTTAATCTATATCCCCAGATTAATATGCACACATCACAGAGATTTTGTTCGGGGAAGCTTATTGAGAACTTTTTAGGGGGAAAATATTGGGTCTCATGTAATGTGTAAATAATAAATGAGTAGCAATTATGAATGCGTGATCAATTAATGTTTTACTTTAAATGTATAGAAAAATGGACTTAAGTACCTTTGTAACTCAATCGAACACAATCTATATTTTTTTTAATATTTTTTTTATCAATCGCTTAGTCTGCGTTCTTTTTTAGTATTATACGTACCTTAAGCTATAAATGAAATTTTGGACAACAAGCCAGCTACATTTAGATTTTTAAGCCAATCTTTTGCAGTCACGTTGACAAGTATGAACGACATATTAATGATAAATTTTGGAAAAATAAATAACTTAACCAAACCCTCTTTGACAACATTTTTGGTAGAAAAAAAGAGTTTTGAATAGTGATTTTTAGGAGAATGCGTGGTTAAAAAGTAAGAAAAAGTTTTTGGTATACGTATATAATATTTTATTGTGTGAATACGTAATTGAAAATGATTTTGTAGAAAATCATAAAATAAATTAAATAGTGTCAAACGGGCACATAATCTCCTTCAAAGAGAGGTCTCCCTGGGAAAGCTAAGAACTTCATTATGCCAAGAACAAGAGTACTTGAAATTAGATAGAGTTCAATTCTTCAATTGCTCCAAAAAAAAATATGAATAGAATGATCAAACACTGTGACGTCTGTAAAATTAAAAATATCTCACAACCAACAGTTTCTGCAGTATTTGATATAGAAAAACATTGAAATAGAGATATATAAGCTCAATATTTATTTTATATGATCAATCTAAGAACAAAAAATGCGAAAGGAGCTAAACAAATTATATATGATCTATAGAGTCATCTACCTTCAGACTTCACCAGTTGTGAGAAAACTCTACTCATTGAAATGCCGGAAAGATCATCGCCACTTGAAATTTCAGATTGAGTAGCAGAAATGCTAGTGTCCAAATGATTAAATTCACCAATTTTTGGTGAGAGGTGGCCGATAACAATGGTACTATTTTCCTCGGGATCATTATGAACCACTGCCTCTTGAAGTTGAAGAGCATACTCCAGATTCCACAAGACATCTCCCATTGAGGGTCTGTCAACCCCAAAATCTGCCAAGCATTTTTCTGCTGTTTCTCCAAACTTCCTGAGGGAATCTGGTCTTATTTTTCCCGCAAGATGAGGATCTATAATTTGATCTAATTGTCCCTTCTTCTGCCACTGCATTGCCCATTCGGCCAAATTGACCATTTCTCTTGGAAGGGATGGATCTATCACAGGCCTAGCACAAAGAACTTCAAACAAAACAACACCAAACGAGTAAATGTCCGATTTTTCTGTCAGCTGTTGCCTTCTAAAATACTCTGGATCTAGGTACCCAAAACTCCCTTTAACAGCAGTGCTAACATGCGTTTGATCAATCTCCGGTCCTGTCTTGGAAAGTCCAAAATCAGAAACTTTAGCCATAAGATTCTCGTCAAGCAATATGTTTGCAGACTTCACATCACGGTGAATAACTGCTTTAGCATCGCCAGTGTGAAGGTAGTGCAGTCCTCTTGCTGCTCCAATGCCTATCTCAAGCCTCTCCTTCCAACTCAAAATTGGAAGATTAGAACCATAGAGATGACTTTTGAGGGTCCCATTTTCCATGTATTCATAAATTAGTATCATCTCATTCCTTTCATCACAATACCCAATCAAGGACACCAAATGGCGGTGCCGGAATTGAGAAAGCATCTCAATTTCAGTTCGAAACTCTGCTAGACCTTGTTGGGACCTGGGATTCCCTCTTTTAACCGCAACCTTTACATCATCTTTTAAAATCCCTCTATAAACCTTTCCAAAGCCACCAATTCCTATAGCCCAACTCTCATCAAAGTTGTTTGTTGCTTCCTGAACAGCTACAAAAGGAATGCGGTAATTTAAGTTAGAGCGAACACTAGCCTTTGTTCCACTTGAGTATTTACTTCCCTTGGTATGGGAAGTTCCTCCATCAGTGGAAATTGGAACCCAGGTATCGCCAAAGCTTTCTCGTTTCTGTCTTCTGTGCACGAAGAATAGAATGCCAATTATAACCAAAGCAACTGTCACCCCAACACTCACCCCAACAATTAGTCCAACATTCCTCTTGGAGCCGGGGTGGGAAGGTATAGACATTTCCCCAGCAAGGTTGCCCGTGGAATCATTAATTTTCATTATCTCCAATCCATTCAGAAGGGCATCAGGATAACCACTCCGAGGAGAAGGGCCAATACTTATACGTAGCTTATTTTTCTCAATCAATGGGGTAACAAAATCCATATATAATGCAGTGGCCAAACGACCATTGGTTTTGGCACTTAGTTCAAGATCCCCAATAGCAAGCATGGAATCAATAAAAACATTAAATAATAGCTGATTGGCAGATGTACTAACTATGTCACAGAAGTGCAATCGAATGAAGTATGCATAGCCCGAATTCACACTAAATTCCCATGTCACGTTGAAATTGCTATTTGGATCACTTTCTGAGTTCATCTTACTGCAAGTACCATAAACAGTAGGAGGAGCAATATCTGGAGTTGCTCCTCCTGGAGGATACTTAACAGCAGCAATATTGGACACATTCTTGGCTAGGTTTGGTAGCATCAAAAAGCTCTGATCAGAAACCCAAGTTCTCCACAATGTATCATTCTCAAACGACACGAATGGTCCACCCATGTTCACCCTTGCAATGGTCTCTAGAGCCTGTGTCACCAGGCCATTAAATGGCCCTGGTGGATTGAGACGTGAGGCATCATTGGTGATGAGGGAATCTGGTTCCGAGAAAACTTCCAAGGCATTGACGTAAGCAAATGAACTATTCGCAGGGTCAAAAGTCACTACAAGGTCTCCAGATGATATACTGACTGAAAATTCTTTAACAGAAAGGTTTTTGGGGCTGAAATTGCTTAGGAGTATATTCTTTTGGAAGAAAACAGAGAAAGTAGCAGTGTTCATATCATATTTCTGATAAACAAACGGATAAAAGTGCAGGCGGATCCGGTGCCTCCCCTTCTGGCTGATCGAGAACGTATACCTAGAGGATCCAGTAAATACTCTAGCTGTTCGATACAGCAGTGAATCCTTGGATGATGTAATAGAATTTAAATTGCTATCAGCCAATATATCTTGTGGGGTTGACAGGAATTTAGATGCTGTTTTATCAGATACGTAAGTCCTATTACCCACAGTAATATCAGTGGATGATCCACAGTTTATATAATACTTATCAGCAGGATCAAATCCTAGAGAAAAACAAACCAAGTACAATATGAACAAAACCCAGATTGCGAACTTCACAACACAACAGTTCATCATCACAAAAGCAGATAACACCGAGCTTGAATGAAACTAAAGTCCAGATTTCTCAAACAGAACAGCAATACAAGACTGGGAATTAGGATTATTTCAGCTACAATCGTATAAATTATTATGCACCCATTAGAGAAAACTGAGAAAGCAAGGGTAATAGATGGCACCTTTGAGATCACATGAGATTCAAGTGTCAAAAATTCAGAGACCCAAATTTTATTAGCCAGAAAATTAACCTTCCCTTTCAAATAAGAGAAGAAAACAAGTTAGCGCCAGACGGCAAAATCCTAGCAAGCAGATAAAGACGTATATATATTTTGTGAAAACAGCTGCAGATATATAATTCCGGAATTATGTGTTTGTATTATATATATAAGTATGTAACTCATGATAAATAACAGTTTAAATATGTAAGGGAAAACTGAGTCAGAAATTCATGCTTACATACATATACATATAATTGATGTGAATATAATTATTTTATATGGTGGAAAAATCAATTATGCTACCCAAACACGTTAAATGACATATTTAAAAAAAAAAATACACACGCTGACAATTGAGTTTATCTATTTTTTTTTTTTTTCAGTCTTTGAGCCTGTTCAAGTAATAAAACTTGGAGCAGAAGAGTAAACAAGAAGGTTGATGGATTGGAGCCGGGTGAGATTGCGTGGGGAAGTGTGTAACAGATCATTTAATACTCAAAATATGGTGAGCGAGTTATTGGGACGGGAGAAGAAATGGCCTTCATGACTTAGTAAAATAAAAAAGTGGATACCTTTATTTTTTTCGAAACTCATTTTCAAACACATATTTTACAATAATATAATTTTACACATAAATTTCAATTTTTTTCTTATTTTTTAATCACGTCTTTTCAATAAGATACTATTTCAAAATACATTTTGCCAAAATAATGGAGCGTCCTTTTCTACTTATTTCTAAGCTTAAAATATTGTTTGGGTTCATAAATAGTTTAAATTATAAATAAATAAAAGTACGTAGCTAAAAAATAATTTAATCGTTTATAAATATAAGATCGAGTAACTAAATAAAAGTATTGTTCAATTCAACTTATAGAAAATCGTCGCAGCAAAACTTGAGACTTGAAAAAATCTTGACTTTCCTTCAACTACTAAATGTAAAAAAAAATATTTTTTTTTATTTTTAAACCTAAAATGTATTTGTGTCTTTTTTTGAAAATAATTGGTTGAAGATATAGGTAATAAAGAAATATCTTAAATAATAGCACTGAATCATGATACCTATAAACCCCATTTGATACAAATTTTTTAAAATTCATTTTTTTTCAAATATATTTTAAATGAAACATTCTCATCATAAAATTATTTTGCACGTGAACTCATAATTTTTTAAATTTTTTAATATTATATTCTTAAAAATAATCACCATTTGTGTTTTAATTTTGTGTTTTGAGTTTTGAATTCATCTTGATTTTTGTGTTTTGAATGCCTATTTTGAAATTGTTGAAAATGTGTTCTTTTTAACATTTTAAAAAATTATTTTAAAAACACTCAAAATGCGTTTTGAAAATTTTAATTTGATTATAATTGAAAACACTCAAAACGACAAATTTGTCATTTCGAGTTTTCTTTGTAAATTTTTTACTTGTTTTCCAAAACGCGTTTTCGAAAATGGGAAAGAGAACGCGTTTTCACTGTTTTGGATAATCGAAAATAGAAAATAACTTGAAAGTGGTAAAGAGAACGTGCCTTATTTTTTCAAATGAGCATATAGTTTGTTACTTTGGTAAAGAAAACAAGTAGTATCTTCCTACAAGCATCTAAAACTAAATTGTGGCGTGTTGTAGTGGGTGGAATAAATACTATAAATTGCAATAAATTATATGATGCGTGAAAACTCTTGTCAATCCTTTAAAAATACTATAAAATGTTTGGTCACGCTCCAATTTTCTATTTTTTGTTAGGAGTAACCTTCTGATGGGATGAATATATCATTAATAGAATATTATAAATCAAAATTAAATCACGTGTATTCATAAAATTTTATTGGAATTGAGATATTTTTACGAGTTTTATAAGTCTCCGAGTCAATTATTTATAAGTGACTATTTATGATTACTTTTTTACATGAACTTTTTTATATATATAATATTTTTTTTAACCACGCATTCTTAGAAAAAAAAAAATATATATATATATATATATTTATTTATAAAATATTTTTTTTTAACCACGCATTCTCCAAAAAAAATCAATATTTCAAGACTTGTTTTTCACAAAATATATATATATATAATATTTTTTTTTTAACCACGCATTCTCCAAAAAAAATCAATATTTCAAGACTTGTTTTTCACAAAATAAAAATGTGGTTCAAATAGAGTCTCAATTGAGCTATGGTTGAAGGTGTAGGTATAGGGGAATTACACGCACAGCAACAAAAAAAAAGGGGTAGATAAAGTCATAAAATAGATACACAAAGCGGCCGCCAGTGATTCCTTTTCACGGCGTTTCCGGCTAGCCCATCTTTTGTGCACACGTATATGCAAATTGTAGAAAAAATGTGTTTAAAATCGACAAAAGTGGATGACTTCGGCCACCAACATTTTTTTTTTCTGTTCAAGTCATAATGTGATAGAAGCTAGCGATTTGGCAACAATTTAGTGGCTTTTATGACAGAATTTCAACAACCTTATCACTGAATAATCTCTGTTAGATTAGACCGGAGATATAACATGGAAAAATTTTACGACTTCCGGTCGATGCTCTTCGTTGTCGTCTCTAAAAGGTATAAGTAAAATATTTTTGCTTAAATTAACTTTATAGCTTTTTGTCTGTTTGATATTAATCAAAGTTACGACAACTTTAATTACGAAATATGTTAAGGTAAATCACGTCTGACAAATTAGTATATTATTACTTTTATCGAAAGGTTAGGTATATGATGTAAAACTTGTGTCCATATATATTGCCATTTGGATCATAAATTTAAGTTGGATTACGATTTTTAGTGACTGAATTATATGTAACGCACATTGCAAGTGATTGAGGGATTGTCATAACTTATAATTACTTTATAATTGTGATCGTAGAAAATAGTTAATTTGAATTAGTTATTTTATTGGAGTAGCTTTGGAACCTCGTTAAAAAACCATTGCGTTCATAAATTTAATAGTTTGATAACGACTTTTTGATATAATGTATTGAAAATTTTTAGATTCCTAATTTAATATCCCTAGTATTAGTAATTTCGTACATACTATATCATCAATAAATTAATAATTTCGTTTAAAATAATATTATATAACATGATTAAATTAGGATGTCTTTGTTAAATATGACTCCAAGGTTATTTTCTTTTGAAATTGACGTCTCATTGGACCTTGTCTCTAATTTTCCTTTGTGAATTTAGAAGCTCTGATGTAGCATTCTCATATTGCAAGAAAGAAATATGATTGTTGCTTGGAGTGCATCATTGTGGGAGACAAGCTCCAGTAGAGAACTCATCTTCAACTTCATCTTCTTCGTCAATTCTACGTAACGTTCTCAATAATTTCCTAACCACTCAACAACTTTGAAGTTGCCTTATTCTTTCCTCACTAGTTCAAAATGTACTCAACATTCATTGTATGATTA
Source organism: Fraxinus cuspidata (assembly GCA_903798385.1). Taxonomy (NCBI): domain Eukaryota; kingdom Viridiplantae; phylum Streptophyta; class Magnoliopsida; order Lamiales; family Oleaceae; genus Fraxinus; species Fraxinus cuspidata. The sequence goes on along the minus strand of CAIGRP010086951.1, from coordinate 4,647 downwards.
TAATTCGACTCTTTGATTAAAAGATGCAATTGTTGAATTCCTTCGGCATCTGAGCATGGATCCAAAATCTTTGAACTCGTTATCTGTATATCTAATTTCACAACATCGAAAATAATTTTCAATTGTGCTTGCTTTAACATCCGTTGTTCAAACCAACAATGCAAGATTCATGACATTTAAAACATTTATCTTCTCTGAATTTTGGATTCCAATTTCACAACCCTCCAAAAGATTTCGATAAAATTGACAATGATAATGCATCTTGAAAGCTAGAATGATCCCCACATCATAAGACTGAATCTTTGATCTTATGTTGGGTGGCAAGAAAACAATTCAATATTTTTCAAACCTTCAATAGGTATTTTTGGACGAGCGAGACAATTATCAAGAGAACTTTTCTATTATTCATTTTTCTATCGAGTTGTCTAATATATTCTTGAAATAAAATTCGAGTCATCCATGCTCGTTTGTTGGCATGATATTTGTTGTTCATACTGCTCAAGTTCACATTCTTGAAATATCGTGATATAGCATCCTTGCCAATGAACATGCATGAATTTTCTCATAATCATCTTCATTACGACAAATAACAATTGTAAGTCTTTACTTGTTATGTTTCTTGCCCTCAAGTTGCTTTATTGCAAGAGAATGATTTAGTTGTAACCTTTAAAATAATCACGTTTCATCTATATTCAGAACATTTTTCAGAGAAAATAGATCTCCACATGCTCCATATCAAGTGACCCGATATCTCTGAGCGATGACGTCTTGATGCTATGTCTTGATTTGAAGTGCTTGAGCAAACCTTAAATAATGGAATTATGGCGTATTTATAGATACATTATTTTAGAAACTCATTTGCTTTCTCCGTGATTAGCTTATCAGATCATATTCATATGTTCCTGATGTTGAACAAATCACTAGTAGAGAACCTTGTCTAGCTTAAAAAAATTTGCAGTTTTGTGTCGATTTGCATAACCCTTTTTGTTATTGTCTACTGATGATTTATATCGTTGTAGCCCACTCACGAGTTAGAGCTCGTTTGAGCTCCATTTTATGTTGTAAAATGCGTTTTGAAATAGTAAATTGATAGATAATGTATTGTTAAAAAAATGAAAGTTTTAAATTTGCGTGTAATATTATTTTACTGAAAAATGTATAGTTGAAGTGAAAAAAGAGAAAAATATATTTTAAAAATAATGAGATCTTAAACTTTTTTTTACTCCCATTGATTCCTCTGCTTTTGGGGGAAAGTTGGATTTTTATGTCGTACTTGTACCATGCTTTATGCATTTCATCCAACATCGATTTCTTCATATTTTTTGAGATGAGAAGCCATTGTCTTTAGTTTTACCATTTGTGATATTATATATTTTTTTACAACTTAAGGATGTATTTGATGGATATTATTAAACAAATGTATTTTAAGTAATGTTATGATGAGAAATATGTGGTTAAAAAGTAATGAAAAATTATTGTTGTTGTGAAAAATATTATTTTATTGAAAAATGTGTGATTGAAAATGAGTTTTGAAAGAATGTGTATTAAACAGAGGCTAAATACACTATACACTTTTTCTTGACTTATTGTTCATGAAGTATATTAATTAACTATACATTTAATGTAACTCTATTTTGTCGCAAAAATGGACATGTCCATGACTTCTATTTCATAAGACTAATTTAATTCATAATCCTGTTTTGGTTAAATAAATGAATAAAATAATGATAATACATAATTCCAATATTTGAAATACTTCCCAAACATAACTAACTCATTACTATTTAAAATATCCGTAACTTTTATGAAATTCTGCATTGACAGGGACAGAGTCAGGGCACAGTTTTTATTTATTTATTTATTATTATGGGCTGATAAACGTTGAAAAAAAAATCCATTAGAAAAAAGAATTTTCATAATTTTTTTCACATTGCAAAATTAATATTCCCATATCTATATCTATGGGTGGGTGTCGGGTCGGGTCGGGTCACTTTTTCCACCAACCCAACCCAACCAAATGTCGGTTGGATTGTATTGGATTAGTCGGTTTGAGATGCTTGGATCCAATTTTATTCCCCTCGTGTATCCCAACATTGAATCGGAAACTGATCGAGGTGATATGCTAGAAGAATGGAGATATAAGAGTTAACATAGAATTCGANAACCCAACCAAATGTCGGTTGGATTGTATTGGATTAGTCGGTTTGAGATGCTTGGATCCAATTTTATTCCCCTCAAGTATCCCAACATTGAATCAGAAACTGATCAATGTGATATGTTAGAAAATTGGATATATAAGAGTTAACATAGAATTCGAGTTGCTTGTGATTGTTATCTGGAAGAATAAATAATCTCTCCAATAAATACTAAGGTTCTAGATTGTCCATCAAAAGAAATGCCTGTATTGAGCTTATCTTTTCATATTAATGCCGCAGAATATAATTCTAGTGAGAAAAAATTTTATCAGTCTTCTTATTTCAATGATCTTTGCATTGTTTTTTTGGAAAAAAACACGAAGACAGTATTTTGTAAATTGTAAGTAGCCAAAATTTTCCGAAATGATAATAGATTGAGGACAAAGAAATAACGGGGAAGAGTGTATCTGAAACAAGAAATGATCTAATGAGCAAAGGGTTGTGTCTGGTTCCTGTTGAGTTAACCCTACATATAGCAGACTCCAATGGTGCTGATTTCTGGTCATCTGCTATGGTGGTGAACAATCTTTTGTCAAACTAATGACTTGTCCCTTCAACTTTCTCTCTTTAGGTTGGACATGGTCATGGTCATGGTTTTTTGTCGAATATTTTGCCCTTTTGACAATACAAGAAAACGATGAATTTTGAGTTGGTTGTGGAGATCCTTTATGGTCGTAATTCTCAATTTATTTGTTAGTAGATGTTTACTTGAAAATGAATGGAAGTATGGAGTTAAAAGTAATGGTAAAAGTGAAAAGAAATGAATGGTGAAATATGTGAATTAATGAGATTGAGAGATGGAATGTTAGGTTGGGTTTGAACTTTGGTTTGTGAATTGAGTTGTAACCCTTTTTTTTTTTTCTATTTTGTTTCTCCTTGCGGGTCGGTTCGGGCGGGTTTGTGGATCAACTCGTGACCCGACCTGACCCACCTAAGCCACCCATAACCCGAACCCAACCAAAAAAATGAAAAAAACCAATCCAACCGGGTTGGGTTGGGTCGGTTTGATCGGTTTCGGTCGGGTTTTGCCCAGCCCTTTCTATGTATATACTAGAATTCTTTGGTAGATGATATAGGGGTAATTAGCACATAATGTCTCTACCTTTCATTGTTATTGTGGAAAACATCTATATCTTTCATTTTTTGACATTTTCACCCTTATTTTCACATTTCATTGCGCAAAAGGTCATTTTCACTTATTTTTTAATTAAAAAAAAAAGAAATAACTAATATACTCTTCTCTTCAAATAAACAAAAAGAAAAAGAAAAAAAACTAATTGCAATCACATTCCCACATTTTTTAAAAATCCAAATAAGTCACAAATAAATTATTAAAAGGGTAATTAGTTCATAATGTCTCTACCATTACCAATTATTGCAAAAAACGTCCATACCTTTTATTTTTTTTGCCATTTCACCATTAATTACATATTTAATTGCACAAATTATTATTTCTATATATTTTCATCCAATTTCTCAATAAAAGCCGTGAAATAGCGAATATACCATTCTATTTAAATAAATATTTTAAGAATTAATTGCAATCATAATCCCAGATTTGTTTAAAAAGTGCAAACAAGTCCACAATAAATTATTTAAAAAATAATTTTTTTAAAAAAAGTGCAGACGAGTCCCAAATAAATTATTACAGAATTAGAATTTTTTTTTTAAAAATATATATATATTTATTTATTTAAATATGATAATATATTGGTCATTTCACATTTTTTTACTTAGAAATTAGATGAAAATGTATAGAAATAATGGTTTTGGCAATTAAATATGTAATTAATGGTGAAATGACAAAAAAAGGTAGGAACGTTTTTTGCAATAATAGGGAAATATGGGGTACATTATGTGCTAATTACCCTTTTAATAATTTATTTGTGAATTATTTGGACTTTTAAAAAAATTTGGGATTGTGATTGCAATTAATTTTTCTTTTTATTTTATTTAAAGAGAGTGGTATATTGGTCATTTCATAATTTTAATTGAGAAAATAGGTGAAAATGACATTTTGCGGAATGAAATGTGAAAATAAGAGTGAAAATGCCAAAAAATGAAATGTATGGACGTTTTCCACAATAACAATGAAATGTTGAGACGTTATGTGCTAATTATCCATGATATAAATATCAAATCTCAGAATTTTTTCTCCGCCCAAAAATCTAGGGTTTCGATCTGATCCCTGTAAGTTATAATTGCAAATCTTTTTATTTCCTTTTATTTTTGTTATTTCTTATTAGGGAACAACTGTATTCACCATCACTTTGTTCAGGGCCGACCCTGACCCAAGGCGAGTAAGGCCACTGCCTTGGGCCTCAAAATTTTTGGGGCCTCAAAAAAAAAATGTCCCATTGAAAAAAGCACAAACCAACACAATAAAACCCCCCCTCCTTCAAAACCCTTCTTCAGTTCTTCTTCTAACCTTCTTCTTCTCCAGTTCGTGACT
>CAIGRP010086946.1:0-19354 GCA_903798385.1 Fraxinus cuspidata | reverse complement strand
TTCGGTTGGAAAATGATGTGTGATCATATTTTGACTATATTTGATCCCTCAACAAGAGCCACAAATATGTGGCGCCAAAACCCTGCGTTGCGGCGCCCATCTTCGGGTGGAAAAACTACAATGTGTGTCCTTCAATATTTTATCATAACCTTTTCTCCCAATATCTGATTGAGGTGATTCAAGATGCTTTGAAAATAAAACTCGAAGGGCTACAACTTTACTTCATATATCATTTTTCAATTCGAACGTTTGATATGTCAAACATGAGTCTCAATATGAGACTACAAATTTGGAGCATAACATTTTTGGTTGGAAAATGATGTGTGATCATATTTTGACTATATTTGATCCCTTTGACTTCTTTCTTCATCCAATTGACTCCAAGAACTCTCGAATCTTCATTTTGAGGTCCGACACAACTTTTGAGTATTTGCAATATAGTCCCCGAACTTTGAATCTCTTACAATTTAGCCATATTCTCCAATTTTGACAACTCTCACTTAATTTCTTCAATTTCATCAACATATATCACAATATCAAAACACATATTAAAACGTTCTAAAACTCGTAAAAATAAGTTAAATATCAACTTTAGATGATATCTAAAGTATGGTGAAAAACACTCATCAGACATTCAGAAAGGATTACGTCAGAACCCACCAAACCCACCAATCATATGTTGTAACTTTATTCTCTAAACAATTCATTAATTAATGGAGGGCATTTAAGGTCGGCCTTATGATTGCCTGATGACGCTAACCTCAGTAACCAATGAGGATATGTCATTAGCGTACTTTCTCAGTTCAGCACTGTTTGTTGACTTGACAAACAACCAATTAGGGTTAAAAGTCATTGGCATAGAGTCTCAACTCGGTACTGTTGAATGACAAGACAAGAATGTGAAAGATATTGAGTCTTCTTTTCCTATAAAAAGAAGTATAGTATCATTAGAAAAGGGGAGGACAATTTCATATTTCAAATATCTCATTTGGTGAGAACTCTTATAATTTATAAGTGATATCAATAAAAATCTTCATTTACTTTTCAAAGTTGACTTGAATTGATTTAAGCACTTTTTATCGTCAACAAGTTACATCAAAATAATGTTTGTGATTAGTTCACATAAATGTTGAAGAAATTTAAGATTAAAAACAAAAATAATTAGAATGACACAATTGTCATCCAAGCTGCTAGTAAGTTTGAAGATTTAATTGAAAGAAAAAATGCTTATGTGATTTTATATAAATTGAGAGATCAGTCTCGTGCTTTTAGGTTAATTTAGCGAAGACTAGAAACTAAACAGTTGCTTGATTTTATCTAATTATTTTGAGATTGAATTACATATACTTTGATACACCAAGAAAATATATTTACTTTATTATACTTATTGAAGTCCCTGAATTACACAGTCGAAACTAATCAAAGGTTGAATGGTTTTGACCAAAATAAATAGTGCTTTGACTAGTTAAATGAGTTTATCAAGAGTAATTAACATTGACCAAGTGTAATAAGGACTTGGTCTTGCCAAACTCTCGACAAGTCCAACAAACAAAAGATGAAAGGTGTGGAATTTGAAATTTTGTAATTAAGAGAAAGTTAGTAAAATGACCTCAAAATGTGCACCATATAACTTTATTGATACTTTGTAGCACCGTAAAAATGGTTTGGAAAGTTTTTCAAAATTAGAGTAGAAGATTGTTGTAAAAAAAATAAGGTTTAAGGGTGTAACCGTTCAAGGAATAAAATGAACAAGTAATAACTCATACGTAGCGTCGTCTCCAGGTATCAGTGCATCACCATACCAGTTGACTGTTTATTAATAGAAAGTATTTTGATCCCGTGACAAAAGTTCCTTCCGGTGATCTTTTTGTAGAATAATACTTTCGTTTTTATTTCATTTCATAATTCACACACCAACTGATAAAGGCCCCATCGTTTCGAGGTGGCAAGCACCCAGCTCCTGTATTTTGCATGTCAACGTAGCGGTTTCACAAAACCGCTTTTTTAATTTGTTTCTCCTTGAGTCTTTTTAAAATTTATTCACATACGTCCGTCCTTGGGTGAAATGAAAATTTTCAACCCACAGTGAACGATGAGAGAGAAACCAAAGAAACGCCATTGATTTCAGTTGCTAGAAATCAGAGCTTTTTCAACACCTGGACCTTCTCCTATTACCCCACCTCACCTCACCTCTCTCTAAATTTCCATTCGTCACTTCCCTTCGACCGCCCTTCAATGCAAATGGACGATTCTTCCACAATGCATTTAAGATAATACGATAGATAACACAACCCCGTTTTCTTTTCTTAACTCTGGTTAGGCTTTTGCTTCAGATTATCTCTCACTCTCACAAACTTACCCTTTTTTTCTTGAGCAAAAAAACAAAACTTGAGCCGCTACCATGAATCAATATTGCACAAATGTCACTTCTGATCAGGTATCCTTGCTAAAATTGGAAGAACTAACCCCAATAAACCATCAAACTCATCCCTCATTGCCCACCCCCATTAGTTACCATATACCACCGCTTTCCTCTCTTCTCTCTCTACAACTCAACCCATCTTCTAAGATAACAAACAGAGAGAATGGAGGGAACTTACACTGAAAATGGAAAAAGCAGCAGGACAAGGAGCACCAGGCAGCGGGAGCAGGCCGACATTTTTAACATCCCTGGATTCACTGTTCAGACTGGACCAAGGATGCCCAGGGCGAGGCGAGCTAATCTTGAGGGGTTGAAAATTTCCAACTCCCACTTGCTACCTCCTCCCCTCACACGTGTAAACAATTCTTTCTTTTCCTTTCTTTTTTAGTATTCAGAGTACTCGTGTCATCTATTTATTTTCCTCTTAAGTGAATTTAGTGGTGAATAGTAATAATATAGTATGTGTACTTGTGAGTGAGATCTGGATTTGGTTTCTCTTTCCCTTACTTCCGTTGTTGTTGTTGTATTATTATTTTTTTTTTCTTTGCACACAATAGTTTCTTCTAATTTTTACAGAATCTATTTTTGAAAATATATGTTACCCTACAATTTGCAAGTATTGTTTTTCGAGGCTTGTAATTTTTATTTTTTCAACTTTTTCATCACGTCATGATATCTGTTTTGGAATTAAGCCCAAGTTTGAACCACATTGAAATTTTCATTTTTATTTTTCTACTCATTTTCAACCACAAATTTTTCAATAAAATAATATTTTCCATCACATCAATAATTTTTCATTTTTTTTCAACTACACATTCTCCATCAATCTACTATTCCAAAATACATTTTTCCAAAATAATGTGGTTCAAACACACTGTAAATATTACACAATGAAATCATTTTTTGGTTTAATTTCTAGATTACTAAGATCGTACCCAAGATACTCGTTATTTATAAAGTTTATTTATGCATTATAGTGAGCATTTTTATTTTAAAGTCAATTTTTTTATGCACTCGAACAATACTCTTTATTTTGACTCTATATTTTTTTTATCTCAAGAAACATTTCAATTTCTCCTCATATTGTATTTAACATAATTTTTTATATGTTAATAGGCAATCGTTTTAAATGTGGTTTGAATAGTTTAAAAAGTTGAGTTTTAAATTTATGACTTATTAAATCTAATTATTATACATTAAGAATAGACGGCTGATTTGACTTTTTAAATTTGAAGAAGTAAGCTCACTCTCTTTATCAAATTAGAGCCTCTTAAGAGCTTATTTTTAATCATAAACTCTTTAAAATATAAGGTATTTTTTTATTTAGAAAGTCTCTTGAAAATGTTCTCCATACTTCGAGAGGCTATTTATTTCTCCTATCCTCTATTTTAGAGAGGTCATCTTCATTTTAGTCGGTCTAACAATTTCTCTATCCTTAAAAATTAAAGAAAGTCTATTATACTATTTTTAGTTCTTTCACACATAATTTTGCAAATTCCACTGCACATCTCTGAGGAGGAGCAAGTACATGAAAAGAAGAAAAATGTTAGATCATAATTATAAATGTAAATAAGCAAACTAAAGAATTAAGTATTGAAAGTGTTATTGGACTTTTTACTCTTTATTTTCAAAAGTTTTTTGCTCTTTGTACTAAAAAATATGCTATTTATTTTAAAGAGCACTATTGGAGATGCATTTATTTTAAAGACCTTAAAATTAGCTACAGATTATATATTTTATGAGGGCAGGCAGGTGACATGTTGCGCTGTTTATTTAATGCATTTTTAATATATAGGGAAACCAAAATTAATTAATTAAAATTGTTAGAGAAGTGTTTTTTAACCAAAACCTGCCACTTTCTGTGCGTGTGTGGTCCTTTTTATGCATCTGCTTTAGTCCATGTTTAGTTTTATCTTTTCTCTTAAATGGATTAAAATTTACAAGGGATTTTGTATTTTCTCATAACAGATTAAAACAGCCAGATCTAAGGCATCTGTCATTTGTACACTGAGTTTTACAAGTGTGATCTTGGAGTAATTATTTGAATTCTGCTGGTGTTTGATGATATTCATATTTTTTAGAATTGTGATCGTGTGATGGAATCAACCATAGGTGAATAATACTACTACAAAAGTTGTCAAATAAATGGCATCTGCAGGTCCCTGATGTAGTATATTTTTCTCTAAATATATCTACTTGTTTGCTGCATCGCACTCCTATAAATGTGCAGGTTTGCTGCGAAACTCTCCTATAAATGAGCATTATCAGACACAACCGATAAGACTTTTGCAACATCAAACTTACAGCACCAATTACTCAAACCACGGCTCTTTTAAGTGTATAAGCCCCTGTTTGATCCGCATTATAATTTTTATTCTCATTCTTCTACTCAAGACTAGACTAGTGTTGTCATCAACCTCCTTAATTTTATGCGACCAACCATTGGTGGTTTCAGGAGATGCCACTACAGTTTAAAGTCGGAAATAACCATAATTCTGTTGTAAATAAATCTCTATTTTTTCTGTGGATGAAAGCATTTTAGAGGTGGCAGTCAGACAAAAGCCGCAGACATATCTACCAAGTTCTTGAACATTAAGAAAGGTGTTATGTTAAGGTGTTGATGCACATTTCAAGCAATTATCTAGACCGCCACTAGAGTAATTGTGCCTTTTGTTATAGGTTCCTAGTTGCCATGTAGACGCAAAACAGTTGCCAATGAAAATCGCCACTAAATGTAGGAAATGCTTAAACATGGAACAAAGTTACGTTTGACCCAAATTCGGCAACTTAATCGCTAGATATTGGGTGTTTCTGCTAATTTAGGGACTTATGAGCCAGATGCTGGAAATGTTGCACTCTTCTCAAGGAAAGACTAATTTATGCAGCTATACATACTGTATTATAAATCAATTTTATCTTGTAATCAGAATGGTTCTTAATTCTCTTCGTTATTTAGTTCGAATCAAGTCTGTTTAGGAATATCTTTGACAGTAGTCATGGTTTGATATTTTAGGCAATTGTTAGGACAAAGCTGAAGTTTCTTTTCAAGAAGCAGCTCCAGAAGAGTGATGTAAACAGCCTAAGAAGAATGGTTCTTCCAAAGGTTTGCATATCAGCTTTCACTTTGCAGAATCATTGCGTTCTTTTATTTAACTTGTATCTGTTTTACGACCCTTAATTTCTGGATATTTTTTCCATCATTACTTTCTTTCAATAGATAACCAATAGCATCATATGAACCAACCATCATTAGCTATTCCAAAGACTGGAAAGGTACTGATGTGCAGCTTGTGCCCTTTTCTAGAGCCTAACAATCAAGCTGCCTTCCGTTTTTTGATTGCAGAAAGAAGCTGAGACTCATCTTCCTGTCCTTGAGAGCAAGGAAGGGATTATTATCGACATGATGGACATGGATGGCATTCATGAGTGGTGTTTCAAGTTCAGGTTTCCTTTTAAGACTACCATTATCTTTGATATTAATTACGAACTGGTATAATTGATTTCTATTATTTGTTGTATGAATCCAAAAGGTAAAGTACTAGAGATTGAACAAGAAATTATTTAAATATCAGTACTAATTTATAAGTTGTCTGATGAAGCTATAATACAATTATAAGGGCCTGAACTGTGAGTCGATACCTTGTGTTTTCTTATTCCACGTAGGTTTTGGCCAAACAATAGCAGCAGGATGTATGTGCTCGAGTACACTGGTATTTAAGGAACAGGTTTTGTTTTGTTCTATTTTTGGGGCTCCTTGAATTAAAATTCATGTTAATGTTATTTTGTCAAAACTGATCAGGGGAATTTGTGAGTACCCATAGCTTGATTGCGGGGGACTACATTCTTATTTACCAAGATGATGAAAGAGAAACATACGTAAGAAATCATTTTCCTTACTATTTTGAAACTTTTTCTTAATTTTCTGATTCTGCATTTTTCATCCTCTTCATGTTGTATCAGGTGATTGAGGCTGTGAAAGCAGGAGATTTGGAAATGAGAGAGATCTTTGACGGCATTGATTTTAGCCTTCCTATTTTGGATGTGATGGGAATGTCAATTGATTATGACCCGAGCTTCCTAGATGATTCTCCACTTGATTATCAAGGAGAAACAATGGCAGATTTCAACGGTCTTGGATCAGGATCATCTCTTGTAGGAGACAATGACAACTTTCCTGCTGATCATAATCTAGGTTAGCAATATTTTCATTTATTGGTTCATAATGTCGTTAGTACGCCAACTGTTAATAGTTACAAAACTGTAATAGAAGGGGCAGAAGTCAAGGCTTGCTTGTCTATTGCCCTCTGTTCACTGTTTGTTACAGACTTAAAAGTACATTTCTTTGCTGCACAACCAAGTTGCAAACTTAGAGTACGACATATCCATACCTTTTTTATTACTTGAGAAATCCGAGATATAAGAGGGAAGAATATAAGTAAAACACTCACATCGCCAACAGTGACACCCTTGGCATTGTTGATGAAAGAGACAAGGTAGTCAGCAGGATGTGATACAATAGAATAGAAACCACTAGCTATGTATCCACCTGCAAAACTCACACCAAGCTGCAGGGGCTTGCTGCATTCGTTTTCAGGTGTGGGGATCGTATGTTTGTATATCATCTTCACAATAGTCTCAGATGATGCAAATATCATCATCATATCTGCATTTTACACCTTTTTTAACATCCAAGTAAATGTAGAGAGGCAGCACGAAGTTAGATAATTGACAACCAAGATTAGATAGAAAAATAAGCCGGCCCTATTTTCAGTTGCCACTTGTCATTTTACTATTCTTGACATCACCATTACTGCCGATTTGGTAAGTTCAGTTGCTAGTCAAAAACACTTTAAAGTTTACTGACCAATCATAATTATTGTAGAAAGTATAATGGTAATTGTACATTTAACCCGTGTTTGACTGAAGAAGTTATGCACTATTAAAGCTTAGTATGTTAGCCAACATGCGACCATTTTGTTTTCTTTGTTTTGGGTATTATAGGCATTTATCGGATGCTACCAAGTCTCATTTATATTAGCAGTGGCGTATTGGTATCCATTCATTGATCTGATCTCAACAAAGAATTAAAAGATTTGACTTGCAAATTTGTTGAGAACTAGTTTAAGCTTTTGGTTCTGGAATTCACTGGTAATTATTTTATGAAATCTTGATATATTGCAAAGATGAAATTACTGCTACGGCTACTTTAAGAGGAAGCAAAAGTTTATTAATATAGAGTTATACACATGATATTTTCAACTTCATACAACACAAAAAAGATAAACGTATCTTACACAAACGAATGATCAACTAGATACTACCAATGCCAAAGCTTAAAGTGTGATAATAGTCGTCCTAGCAGATTCCCAGTTGGCATGCGGGCTGACAGAATTCTCCTCCCAGAACGTCGCAAGCTTCCCCCAGCAACACACTGCAAGCACGTAAACAAATTTTCTAGTTAGCACAACGCCATGGCTTTATTGATTTGTAGCAATGATTCAAGCAATTATATATAGTGTCAAGTTGAGATTCTTACGTTCTTGGATCAGTATAATCGATGTACTCTCTATCAACTGGTTCAGAGGAAGTCTTTGGCATATTGCTTTTGGCCTCTGGGCTGAGCTTCACTTCCGGATATATATCTGCTATGCAGCTATCTCCGCCAATTGTTTCACAGGCTTCTGCTGGAAAAACACTACATAGTGGAAAGGCTACAAAAATCAGAAATGGAACTAAACACGTAATGAAAATACATATATAGGAAGAGTTAATGGCACTTACGAGATTGTGGAGTTATAGTTAACTGCGAGGGCATTTGTTCTGATTGAAAGAAATCGCGAACAGGTTGAAGCACAAAGCCTTGGCGGGGACTGGGAGGGAAGTGCGCAAGGGAGAACAGGAGGTGCCAAGCTTAAAGCTGCCTGCATTTTGTTTAGCTTGGTTCTGAATGATTGGATTCACTCGGGGTTCCAATCAATTTATAGTTTAAGAAGAAGAGCAAGGATATTTAGAACGTGGATAAGGAATCTTTTTCCTATGATAGAGGTGGTTTTGCTGGCGCCTATCATCTAGGATATTTTTGTAGATAACACTACCTTATCCATTCACTTTGTCATCCAAAAATATCTTACATTGTTAATATACGTATATATGGAATGCGTGCTTAAACCTGAGAAACCTAACACTTTAACCGAGATTTAATATGAACCCGTCTTAAATACGTGCACAAAAATGTGTCAACAAAATTTGGTACTCTGTAAATCCCTACTGAAATAGCCTGAGATACTAGAAATTGCTTTTTGGTTGTCATCTCCCTGTTATTATTTTTTTTTTTACTAACTTGAAAAATATTATTCTTTTTCAAAAACAAAGATATAATCACAAAACTCAATAATGACTAGAAAATATTTCATTTATATCAATCATAAAAGCGAGAGAATATTATGGTGCGCTATGCTGGTCAGTGGAGTTGGTTATAGCTAAATCACTAGTTAGAAAGCCAGCAGCATCAGCTTGGTAATGGATTTGCCCACTTTCAAACGAGACGATTTCTTGCTCAAGAACACGCAAGATTTATAAAGATTTGCTTTAATATGAGACTACATCCTTCGCCACTACAATAATTCACTATGGTGAAAAAAAAAATTACAATGAAAAAAATTTACAAGTTGTTAGTAAGTATTGTTGATCCCGTTTCTTGTAATGGTCACGTGAACAACAGATGTCGAACCCACTCGTATCCACACAAGCAAATTCCAACACATTTTCACCAGAGATTCGAAGGGAAAAGAATGGCATTTATGGACATGGGAGATGCTTTATAATATGAGACAAAAATGTTCAAGTACTGGGAATATGATCAAAGGTGATTACATATTTAACTAACAATCACAAGCAACTCAACCAAAGTAAAAATAATTAAAACTCAAGCAAATAAGTATGAAATAATCAAGAGAGAAGATAGAGTATGGTTTGAAGTGTAAAGGGTTGCATTAGATTCAAATGTTACAAGAGTTTCTTATTTATAGAGTTCTAGACAAGGTGGTAACCATTTGATATGAATCATGTGGCCTCATCTTTTAGGTTGAAGCCTCACATCACTCAGTCTGCCATGCATCTGATACATTGACAAAGAGTCAGCCACCCTATACCCTAAGCTGACAATTGACATTCATTATTACAAATGGTATATCAATCATTTCTAAAGATTGCTTGTAGATCCTCTAAAAGTTAGCAAGGGTCAGCTAAAGGGGAGTTCGGATTGGAGCAAGGGCTTTGACCAAAGAGAGTTTCAGATTGGAGGTCTTCGGTGTGAATAGCTTTGAGACAGAGAACATTGACTTCTTCTTTGATTTCTTTACTTTGACCGATTGGATCTTTGTTGACTTTGTCAAATCTTACTCATATCTCCACGTTGATTATGATGAGATCTACACTTAAAGCCTCGGTGGCGATGCATAATAATAGTCCCCCAATTCTATGCATGATTATTCATATAATACATGGACTTCTTTTTATTAAAAAAATTTTTGGGATGGTTGTTTTTACAACATCACAAGTCCCCCAAGTCTAAACATAAATATTTATATTTGAATTTGAAAGTAAAACTATTATGATTTGCTCAAAGTACTTACCGAGCATGTTGTCTGAAGCTGTGTACTTTGAAATTTCTAATTTTTTGGAAAAGGTTGGGGAGCATCAACTGAGATCTATATATTAGAAGCTCTTTGTGCATCTAAAGCCTTGTCGAAGCTATTCGTGTCGATGTTCAAGTAGTGTACCACTGCCGTTTGTTGAGGCTATAATGCATTAATTTTGAGGAGACATGTCTTTTGAAAAGTTAGGAATACGAGGTATCCTTAATTATTGCACTCAAATGATTTGATGTCCTATACATTTTCAAGAAAACACAACGAAATAGTTCGACCTTCCATACACGCAATCGTCATCATTTTTAATGAGCAATGATCATTGCTGCATGCATGTTTTTTGAGTGATAGATGCGTGTTTGCAGGTGAATCAGGCGCTCTGATTTGGACTATAAAATATGAAACGACTGACATTATGGATGGCTCAGATTGAATCTTAAATTATCGGTTGAATGGGTAGGATTTAGATCCAACAGCTGAGGTTGATGACCTCCACCTATAAAAGGCAACAATTTTGGGTAAAAATCACTTTGCTTTTGCGAACAAGTACAATCAAACTCCCAAAAACTCTCTTGTTCTTCAACTTTGTTGAAATTCTTCCAGCTACTTTTCTTAAGCGACTTTGTTGTTCGATTTCGTAAGTATTTTCAAGCCATTAGGGCTGGTCAAAGTGCTTTTCCCACGAGGGAGGGTCAGATACACTATGATACAGGTTAGAGGGTAACCAAAATCCCTTCAAATATAACTGATGCTAACTTTGTGGACAATAGAGAGAAATACTGCATTTCCCTTAACATCGAACTCCTAGCCCCTTCTCCTAATGAGGGAGCCTATTTTCTTAGGTAAGGTTATGTCACTGTCAGGGAGTTTCTTTGAAGAGGGACTTTGTCTGCCCCTTCATCTTTTCTTTAGAGTCATTCTTAGGTCGTACGGGCTAGCACCTACCCAGGTCGTCCCCAATGCATGGGTCTAGCTAGTGGGGACCTACTTTTTGTGGAAGGAGACCTCTCTTGGCAAGGATATATCCCTCCACGTCTTCCATTCCATCTTCTAACCTAGGGTTTTGGGTAAAGATGATTCCAAAGGTTGGTACTCCTTGTGTCTATCGGGGCACACTTTCTATTCATCATAAGCCTTCCATCTTCCATTAAATAATAGAAAGATACTTCATTTTGGGTAGGGGGGACGACATCCTATCAAAGATAAAAGGAAAAATAAAGTGGAAAAGATCTCCAAGAAAACGTTTATGTTCTCCTCTACTGGAGAGGGGGGTCAATGTTCAACCCACCGCCTAGGTCCGAAAATCCCGCAGGGGAAAAACTGATGGTGGCCTCCATTTCTACGACCAGGAATGATCAGAATAGGCCAACTATTGTGGAGACTCTAAAGCAAGAATCGTCCAAGAGGAAGAGGACCCCGAGTGAATCAATAACTACCTCTGATGCAGCCCTTCGAATCAAGCTCTCCCTGTCCAAAAGGAGTGATGAGCTAGCCCCGGAGGCTCTGTCCATGTTTTCTCCAAAAATCAGACTGACATGGCCACATTCCATAAATACTAGCAGACCATCGTGGAGACCAGCTATTCATTGGACATGTCTGCCACCATGGTGTGCTAGATAGTGAGAGTTTTTGGGGTCACCATAGAGGCTGAAGTCCTCTTTAAAAACCTTGAGAAGAAGAATAAAGAAGTTTTGAAAAAGGCGTCCCAGGCATAGGAAGAGACCAAGAAAGCCAAGGCCAAAGTTGAGTTTGCCAAGAAGCAGCAGGTTGAGGAGGCCACAAAGCTTGCATATGCTTTAGCAGAGATTAAGAATCTAAAGAAAGAAGTCTATTTATCTCAAAGTGAAGTGGCTTCTCTTACTAAGTAGGTGAAAACCTCCGATGCCCATCAAAAAATAGTTGTTAAAGCCTTGGAAATGTCAAATAAGGAGAGTTTTACCTTAAAGCGGCATGTGGGAGAGTTTGGCTCCAAAGTCACTAGCTTAACTGAAGAGGTTGAGGCAGCGAGAGGGGAAGTCTAGTTTACTGGTGATGATGATATAAAGCAGTGCATTGCTAACTTCCATTTAATTAGGGAGTATCAATGCTTACAAAATATTGGCAATGGTATGCATACACCGAAGTTATAGAATGGATTGAGGTGCATTCCCAAACCTTCAACACCTTATTATTTTTGGAGGAAGTAGAGCCTCAGATTCCAATAGATTGCAGCCATGTGATTGAATTGGAAGAGGCTAGGGACAATAATGCGTCTCCTGAAGCAGTTGGCACCAAAACCAATGTCCCTTTTTCTGGCACTAATCATTCTCCCCCCACCTGCTTAGCTTAAGCTTTTGTAATTTTTCTATTTCTCCAATGTAAATGGTTTCGGGCCCTATGTAATGATCTTCAATGATTGAAATCATTTTTTCTTACGTCTATGTTGTTTTACTGAGCTTTATGTTAGTACTTTTTAATGTGCTTTAGCTTTGTTAATACTCGTTTCAATCATAATTTGTACAAGTGTTGTAAGTTCATTTATTTTTTGACTTTTTATTTTCCTTAGCATGTGGTTGTATAGTTCATCCATGTAGAGTCTTTCCCCATGACTTTTTGATTGAGGGGCATGTGTTATCTATTTCGGTGAATAAAGAGATGGTCCCTTTTAGGATCAATCTCTTCATCGAAGTGCACACGCTTCCATGCTTAGGAGGCACTTTTCTTTTCTTTCAAGAATTTAAAAAGGCCACTTTTATTGAATTAAACAAATCGTACACGAACTGAGTGTTTACACACTTCTACTAATGGTACTTTCTCAGGTGTTTTGTATTCCAAGAATGAGGTTGTGCTTTATCATCCAAATTTTCAATTCTATAGATTCCAGGCTGAACCTCTTCTGTGATGCGGTAAAGACCCTTCCATTTAGGACCAAAGGTCCCCACTCTTGGCTCCTTAGAAGAAATGAATGCTCTTCGCAATACAAGGTTGTTTATATGAAAGTACTTCTTCTTGACCTTAGAATTGTAGTACCGGGTCATCTTTCATTGGTAGGCAGCTAACTTCACTTAGGATTCATTCTTCCTTTCATAAAGGAAATCGAGTTCACACATTCTCAACTCATCATTAGATATTTCATTATTGTAAATGATGAGGAGATGATAGACCTACTTAGATCGGGCGCATAGCCTCTACTCCATAAGCCATGGAGAAAAGAGTTTCTACTATAGCCATCCTACTAGTGGTTCGGATAGCCCATAGGACCTGAGGTAGCTCATCAACCAAAGCCCCTCTGGAAGCATTCAACTTTCTTTTGAGGGTATACTTGATGGTTTTATTGACGGCCTCCACTTACCCAATGGGCTGAGGATGGTGGGGATGGAGAAGTGTCTCTTGATTCCTAGTTTCTCACATAAGTCTCTGACTTTCTTGTTATCAAAATACTGTCCGCTTCTAAATACAATTGAGTGGGAATCTCAAACCTACAAATAATGTTCTTCTACAAGAACTTAAAGTGATAGCTTCTGTAATTTTGGTCTGGGTTCGGCTTCTACCCACTTAGTAAAATAGTCAATTACGATAATAGTAAAGCTCGCGCTACCCTTCCTTTAAGTAGAGGTCCTATAAGATCAATTCTCCATTTGGCAACAACCAAGAGCTGGAGACAACACTTAGCTCCTAAGAAGGTTGTGTTTGTATTGTCGCGAAACGCTAACACCACCTTTTGTGTCAAAGCCCATCCTCCTGTATGATTGCCACAAACCCCTACTTGCCACATATGCATTGGATGAGGGGTAAGAAGAAACATTATTTATACAATACATCATCTTAAAAACAAAATGTGTTGCTCATCCTAAGCTTATGCGATTCCTTTTTATTAGAGGGTAGTGTCGATCCCTGAGGAATGCTATGATGGGTTGCATCCATAAAATAGTATTTTTGACCTACATCACATCTTCACCTTTAGAAATGGAGGGTCTAAGGAAATGTTCTATAGGCACAACAATAAGCATTTTGGAATCTTTACTACTTGTTAGCTTTGAAATAGAGTTGGCATGGGCATTTTCTATACATAGGATCTGTACCAACTCGAACTTTTCAAAGGCTGGAACAAATTCCATTACCAACTTTAGATATTCGGCAATACTATTATCCCTAGTCGAGAAATTGCCATTAACCTAGCTTACTACCAGTTGGGAGTCACTGCTGATAATTAAACTCTTCACTTGCATCTCCCTAGCCCTCGTATTCTGATGTATTGTTGGTGGTTTTGAACCTGAAATTCACAGCACAATTAAGCTTATGTCCTTTTGGCCGGATTAAGATCACTCCTGCCCTAGAACCCCATTAAGAAATAGGTTCTGGGTTAAAGGTTCGACAGGTTCCATTTTCTCTTCCATTTCTAGAATGTGAGGGAAATCCGCCGTGACATCTGCTTAAGCTTGGCATTTGATGGCAACTCTTATCTTAAAAATAATATCAAACTCACTAAGTTTTACAGCTCACTTCATCATTCTTTCTAAAGCATCATGCTTCTGGAGCACTTACTTGAATGGGAAGTTTGTTAGCACTTGTATGGTGTGGGCCTGGAAGCATGGCCTTAATTTCTACAAGGCAGTCACCAAAGAGAGGGCAAGCTTCTCCATGTCTAGATAGCGGATATCCACTGCTAGGAATGCTTTACTTACAAAATAAATAGGAAGTTGGTGATTACCTTCCTCTCTTACAAGTACCAAACTGATAACATCGATGGTAACTATCAAGTATAGTTGTAAAGGCTCATCAATCTTAGGCTTGAAGACGAGAGAAACATGTCCCAAGTGCTTCTTTAGCTCTTGTAAGGCTACTTTTCACTCTTCCGTCCACTGAAACTTATTTTCTCCCTTTTGAACCTTAAAAAAGGAAAGGTACTTATCAGTTGCCTTTGAGACAAAGCAGCTCAAGGCTGTTACGCGTCCATGAGGCTTTCTACGCCTTTAGGCTTCTGGGAGACCTCATTTCGATCAAAGCTTTAATCTTTTCAGGATTAGCTTCTATGCCCCTTTGGTTGACCATGTAGTATAAGAATTTCCTCGAAGGGACTCTAAATGCGCACTTGAGAAGGTTCGGCCTCATCATGTACCTTCGCAGTATTTGAAAGGTTTCGTCGAGATGCTCCACATAATCATTTACTTGCAAGGTTTTCACCAGTATATCATTTACATATACCTCAATTGTATTTCCAACGAGGTCTGTGAACATCTTATTAACAAGTCTCTGTATACCTCAATTGTATTTCCAACGAGTTCTGTGAACATCTTATTAACAAGTCTCTGATACATGGCCACGTCATTTTTCAACCCAAAGGGCATCACCTTGTAGCAGTAAAGACATGTGTCTATTATGAAAGATATATGTTCTTTATTAGTTGGGTACATTAGGATTTGATTATAGTTTGAGTAGGCGTCCATGAAGTTCAGTAGTTCATGCCTGGTAATGGAGTCAACGAGTTGATCTATTACTGGGAGTGGAAAACTATCATAGGGATAAGCTTGGTTGAGATTGGAAAAATATACGCATACCCTCCACTTACCATTATGTTTTCTAACAAGGACAGGGTTAGATACCCATTTCTTATAGATTGATTCTCAGATGGAATTATTATCAATCAACTTCTTCACTTTGTCCCTCAAGTCATCATACCTTTCTAGGTTGAGGACCCTCATTTCCCGTCTATGAGAAGTAGCTTTAGGATCAATCTTTAAGTGATGACAACTAACTTTTGGGTCGATACCGACCATTTCATCATACCTCCAAGCAAAGATATCCAAATTTTCGCATAAGAAGCATTTCAGTTTCTTCTTAGCCCCCACTGACAGATGTTTTCCAACTTGCAAGGATTTAAAAGGGTCCTAGAGATCAACCGGAAAACTTTCCAACTCTTCCACTAAGGCTGTTTAAGGTTCACAATCAATGATACAAGGATTCATTTCATATAACTTAGTCACTTCTTTAGTAGCTCTCCCTTCTCCAGGAGCCCTTATCACTTCAAAGACAATTTTTTTCTTCAAAGCCGTCCACCATTTCGATGTCTTCTCCTTGTTTAAAGATTTTCCCTTGTTTAGGGACATCGTTCATATCAGTGTCTTTCAAAATTACATTGATGTTCCTCAGTTTTTCCTTTCAAATAGAGTTGAAATAACACTCACTTGCAATCATTTTGTAGCGTCTAACAATGGTGATGTCATTTTCAGTAGGGAACTTCATATACAGATGGTGGATGGACGTAACGACCCATAACTCATTTAACGCTGTCCACTACCAAAAATTCCATAAAGTAATGAGCAGTCATTGGTATCATCTACATCTCCACTACCAAAGTGATTTTTCCCTTGGGATGATGTTATCGCCAGTGAAGTCATACAAGAGAGAGCTTATAGAGGTTAGTTCATGGTCTACTTTCATTTTATCAAATGTTTCTCCAAATATGATATTAATCGAACGTCCATTATCCACTAACATTCTTTTAAGGTCATTTCATACTACAACGATCCTTACCACCAAGGCATCATAATGTGGATAATGCAGGCCAACCACCTCGTGTTGTGTGAAAATAATGGGTCGTACCCCTCTCCTAGTTGAGGATCGATTGTTGTTGACTATAAAACTTGCCATTGGGAGATTCCTGACTTCTCTTGCATAGTTCCATTGTGTATTTCTAGTTTCTTCTCAATATACGGGCCTCCAAAGATTGTGTCAATCCCTCAAACAGGTTCGCTACCAGTGTTAGCTGGAGAGCTTTTCATTTGCCTTTGACTTTCGTAGGCCTCTCCCCATCATTTTCTCTTCTTTATGAAGTGTTATTTTGAATGGAACACATGGCCTCAACTCTCCTAAGTTGTCGATCCTACCTATGAGGAGGCACATTTCCTCGTGAGCATTTGTTTCTTCTTTGATTATCAGATTGTGAATGTAAAGCAATGTCTCTATAGCTAGCTGTGTTGTAGTTGTAGGAATAGTGGTAGGTGCAGCAGAGGGGTGTCTCGTCCCTATTTCTAGGTTCAAAATTCCGTCCTCTACTAATTGAAGAAACAAAAAGAGGAGGAGACATTTACATGCAAAACCACTCGTTAAAAATATTAAGTCATATTTATATTCGCATTCCATCATTATAGTAAAAAATGAGAGTCCTAAATCGATCTTAGCTTGTTGGGTTGATCTATTAGATATATGTTTGACACTATGAAATATTAGAAATTTCTAAATGATAGGTTTGACTTAACTAAAAAATTATCTTTTGTTAAGTACACTCAATGAGATAAATTTGGAGGAGACATTTACATGCAAAACCCCTCGTTAAAAATATTAAGTCATATTTATATTCGCATTCCATCATTATAGTAAAAAATGAGAGTCCTAAATCGATCTTAGCTTGTGGGGTTGATCTATTAGATATATGTTTGACATTATGAAATATTAGAAATTTCTAAATGATAGGTTTGACTTAACTAAAAAATTATCTTTTGTTGAGTACACTCAATGAGATAAATTTTAGAGGCATGTTAAGCTAACGCATAAGATGTATGAAGATAAGAAGTTGTCATCTTAATGATCTGAAAGTTGTATGAAGATACAATTGATAATAGTATCTACCCAAATGTTTCATTAAAGCTTGTTANCAAATGTTTCATTAAAGCTTGTTAAGTACACTCAAGGTTTTAATATAACAAATGGGATCTCAGTTAACTGAGAGTCAAGTATGAATTCCATAAATTTATGTGAGGGGTCATAAATTTTAGTTAAATAGTGGGAGCGAAATTAATTTAATAAAAAACCATGTTAAATTAATTGGTGCATTATATATATTATTCTTTTACTTTTCGTCGTTTACATTTATTGAATCATGAGTAACCATATGTATTTGAGAGGCATACTGTATGCCAACAACCAAATCAAATTTTTTTTATTGGCACCGCAATCTGAGAATTGTTTTTAGGCATGAGAAAATTGGTTGTTTCCTTGAGTAGCCCTTTCTAGATACTCATGCTGATGACTCGACAAAGTAAGAGGTGGCTACTATAATAAACACAGTGATGACGATAGTACTGTAACATGTGTGATGTTTGCGACTATGTCACCTAAGTTACGAAAGCAACATAAGAGTATAGATGCTAACACATGATTTTTCATCTCAATGTGTTGAATGATGAACAATTGTGTGTGGAAAAATATAAGATTTCCTAGCAACTATACTAGTGCATAATGACATAAGAATCTTCAGCCGGTGCTCGAGTGCTAAAGATGTTAACTTCCTTGAGAAGTTGTCTCAAATGAGTTCAGTCATGAACAATGAACAAAGTATAGACTTGGTTCTGCAATCTCTGTCGGAGAGTTATTCATAACTAATTATGAATTTAACATGAATAAATTCATATGTACACTTATTGAGTTGTTGAACATGTTTAAGACTGTTAAACGCAATATCTATGTTTGTAGTGGGAAAATCTTAGTCATAAATTCCTTTAGAGAAGTATAAATGATGCTTTAGGAAAACAACCAAAATGGCTAAGACAGTCAAAGCGAATAAGGACAGCACCAAAATCGAATGACCTTTATTATCATTTTGGAATGATAGGTCATTGGAAAGGAAATTGTAAGGCTTATATCTACTTCATTAGTTTCGTGGGTATTAGATACTAGATATGGATCTCATATTTTTATAAATATTCAGAAATTAAACAGAAGTAGATCACTGCAAAAAGGGCGAAGTTGACATGTACGTTGAAAATGAGCAAAGGTTGATGCATTGCCTGTAGGTGCTACTTCTTGCTTTTGCCTTTAGGCTTAATATTAGAATTAGAGAAATATTATTTTGTTCTTATCGTTATCAAGAACAATAAATAAATGTCATGTTCGGACATGAATTATTTTAATGTTAAGGACAATTGTTGTTCCTTCTTATCTTGATAAGATCTTAATGAATATGGCAAATTACAAAATGACGATAATAGTCTAAATATTTAAGTATTCTATAATGAGTATAGATATTGAAAGGCATAAAAATGATAATCTCAATAACATATATATCTGGCATTGCAGATTGAGTCACATAAATGAAAATGGAATTCCAAACTTACATGGAGTTGTATATTTGGGTCAAATGATTTTAAATCATTTGACAAATGCAAAACATGTCTGTTAGGCACAGTGACCAAATCTCCTTTTACTTGAAAATGTGAAACATCTGCACAATTATTGAGTCTAATACATAGTGATGTATATGAACCCATATCAATATATGCTAGATAAAGTTTCTCTTATCTCATCA